>PVKU01002126.1:0-101423 GCA_004027475.1 Anoura caudifer
AAATAAACTCATAAAAATTCTGACAGGTTTGGATGTTTCTTACCTTGACAGAAGTAAATAACCTAGACTAAATGACTTTCTTGACTAAGGCATAGTTTAAGGATGGCATTTTTGGAGGGCATTAATTTGGTCCTAAGCAAAAATCTATGGTCAGGTCATTTCATGTATCTTTTTTGGGGGACCTAGATCCTTTAACATTAGACTATAAATACTTTTAAATTCTGGTATTTTGAAGAAAGGCTGTCTTATTTGATGATGGTGTATATTGACAAGGAGAAAATTTTGAGATGTGAATTGAATTATAGTGGATGGATAGTGAGAGAAAGAGACAGAACTGTTAGCCTGTTAGTGGCTGTGGGCCAGAAAACAAGAGATTGTTCACATTCCTTCTCTGTCTGTTGGAACTTCACATTCGTTTCTGCAGATTATATACCCACACACCCTCCACTCCAGGATCCTCTGCCTCTTGTTCACATGTAGTCTTTCCAGACTGCTGCCCACAGCCAATCCACCCAATGGACATTTCTTTATTCAAATTCAGTGCTTATCCCAGAGCTAATTCACCTGATTCACCTTTCCCTACCCCTTTGCCTATTGCTAATATAAATGCTACCAGGCCGCTTGGCTTACATCTCTCTTCCCCCATCTCCCTACTTGAAGTATAAAAATGATTGCAAACTCTGAGACAGCAGAGGTCTTTCCTACCAAGCCATGCCGCTGGTGGTTTAGACTCTATGCCTCTGAACTGGTCTCTTCCTCTTTCTTCTTCTGGAAATGGCCCAATAAATCCTCTTTTAAGAAGGCTTTTTGTCATGAAAGTTAAAATGTTTTGTTTAATACTACTAGTCATATCTAAGGAAGTTCCCTATCAGATATGTTCACTGAAGGAATGAATTTGAAGGCTGTGTGATCCCAGGAAAAGAGGACAGGGAACAGCCTCCCAGATGGCATCAGCTTTCAGCTGAAGGCACATTGCCAGAAAGGCTTATAGATCTGTTTCCTGGATAACACTGGCTTCTGGCCTCATTCCCAGGGACCCATGCCAGCCCTACTGTCAGAGGGCTCTCCCCACCAAGAGTGCTTACTTCTGCCTCCCTTTGGGCTCCCACCCAAAGCACAATCCTCACAATCCCATATCCCTACGAAGCCAGGACACATGGCCTCCTCCCCTGTGCTTCCAAAGGAAAAAGGCTGTTACTTGGCACAATGCCTTTGAATAATATCTGTTCTGAGCATCCACAATAGGGGAATAGATGCAGCCAAATGTCCAGTGATAGTCCTGAAGACTAAACACCTCCTCTAAGTTTTCTTCTCTCTTTCCATTTTTATAAATTCTGTGCCTTCCTTCACAGCCCACCTCCAGTCTTCCCATCTCTTGATTTTCCCAATCTTTCTGTGATGTGATTCCCTTTCCTTTTCCTGTCATTTTATTTTCAGAACCAGAAACACTCATTTCATAATCGTTGTTTTGAAACAGGATGCCCTGGGGAAAAATCTTCTTTATTTTGCATTGAAACTTCTTGACAAAACCCATGACTTTTTTTTTACTTATGAGAAAAAAATGTGATTATTATGGCCAGGCAATGCACTTCAGGGCTCTGTGCAGCTTCCTCTGAAGATAGACTTATACATGCAATGGGTGAAGAATCAATAACATCTGCAGAATTCCTGTGAGCTTCTTCATGTTTTTATTAGAAAATAAATACATGCTTGCTTCTCAGTATCCTGAATGAGGTAATGTCAACTATCTCAAATAATGTAAGACAGGTATAATAGGTTAACATCAAGGACAGCTGCTGCATGGGTGACAAAAGGTTCAGAGCAATTGCCCTCATGGGCCTATAAATCCTGGCTGTAGCTAGGCAAAGCCATTGGCATGCTCCCCAAGACCAAGTGAACTATATGAGCTTGGAGATTTGAACTACCTGTGATGAAGAGGTGGAAGCAATGAGTGTAATGTGAAAATCCAGAATAAAAGGACAGAAAAATTTGTCGAGTGGTTTCCCTTCCTGTTTCATTTCAATGAAAAGGAATCAGCAAACCTAGCTCTAAATAAACTATTTATATATTGCTTACTTTTCTTGTCTCTCTCTTTTTTTTCTCTCTCTCTCACTCACACACACCTCCAACTAAACTAATTGAATTCTTCATTTACTCACTCAAAACTGTGTGCATTACATTTTTAAATCTTATTTTTTATTCTTTACACTATTACACATGTCCCCACTTTCCCCCACCTTTGCCCACCTCCACCCAGCCCTTGCCCTATTTCTCCTCAAGCCATGACCACATTGTTCTCTGTGACCACATTTTTTAATGAAATAATTTTTTCCTATTGAAGTTCTAACATAAGGGATTTCCTACCTCCCATCCTAAATCTGAAGAGTCTCTTTTCTCTCTTCTCCATACTGACATGAATTCCTTTATGGAAGAATAAATGCTGTTAATGTTCCTGAGCAGCCAATAATTTTGTGGAATAAGATAATCAACTTTACTTCATGGCTATGTGTGCCTATTTGATGTACTATTTAATTATGGCAGTCCAACTCAGCTGAGATCAGAGAACCAGAGAGGGAAAAAGTGGGAGATATGTTCAAAGAGGGAGTCAGGAGTCATGGGATTTTCCAACCACTGTAAATACTTGGACTTCTACTCTGAGGGAGATGGGTTGTGATCTGACTTGTGTTTTAACAGGATCAATCACACTGCTTTGGAAATAGCTGGAAGGTTGGGGGGTTGGCAAAACAAGAAATTGTAGTGACTTAGATATGAGTAGCATTTGAATTAGTAGCAGAGGGTTGGATTCTGGATTTATTATGAAAATGCAGTCAACTGGACTTCATAATGGATTGGTTCTAGTTTGTAAGTGAAAGAAAGAGTTAAGGCTGATGCAATAGTTTAAAAATGTGTCCACACAATCTTTGACAATCTCAGCTTAGAAGACAGAGACTAATTCCCTTCCCCTGAGTATGGGTTGGACTTAGTGATTTGCTTCAAATGAATAGAAAGCAGTGGAAGTGATGTGTGACTCACAAGACTAGGGCATAGAGGCACTGTGGTTTCCTTATTAGGCTCACTTTCTCTAAAGCACTGGTTTCTAGAGGAAGCCAGCTTCCATGTTATGTGGACAATCAATCAGCCTGAGCGAGAGCCTACAATGAGGAACTAAAGCCTCCTACCAAAAGCCAGTGAGGAAATGAGGCTTCTTGTCAACAACCATATGAGTTGAGCCATCCTGCATGTGGATCCTCCATCCCCACAAGCCTTTAGAAGATGTAGCCCTGCCTGACATGATGTCAGTAACCAACTGAGAGCCCGAGCCACTCAGCTAAGGTGCTCCTGAATTTCTGACCCACAGAATTGCAAAATATAAATATTTGGTTTTTTTAAAAAAACCAAACCATTGAATAATTAAAATTTAATAAAATAACATTTATAAATACTAATGAGGGTTCAAATTATATAATATAGTAGTAAATTCATTGCTATAATTCCTATACTTTCCACTTGATAAACGAGAAAATATTAGCCATAAAGAAACTCAAATGTCCATGTTACTAAACAGCCAATAATTTTGCAGAAGGTAATCAACTTCAGCAAATGAGTATATACACCTATTTGACATGCTACTTATTTTGACAAGCCAACCCAGCTAAGAGCATGATTATGTAGAGCAAAGCAATATCATCAAAAACATTTTTTTCCAAAATTAACAATAATATTAAAAATTTTTTTAAAGAAGTTCTTTACTCAATTCCTACAGAGAGAAAAACTAAAAACCAAAGAAGTTCTATGATTTTTTCCAGAGGCAAAGAACAATTTTATTTTTCTGTTGGTACTTAAACTCAATTGAGACCTGAGACATTATGAATCACGAGTCTCTTCTGGATATAAAGCAGAAGATGTTAGAACACACGGTTCACCATCTAGTTCATTTAAAAAAACCCATTAACTCAAATTTAGAACAAAATCTCAGACCATTCTAGAACTGTTAATTAGGAGAGTTTGCTTTGATGCTTAACAGGGAGTAAATGAATATTTTGTTCAGACCTAAATGTATTATAATATTTTAATGTAAAGAATAGTAATTATTTAGTTCTGTTTTTCCAAAATTTTACTAGTTTAAATAAAGTCATCAAAACTTCCTATCATCATTTTGGCCTCTGAATAATTTTTATTTTCATATCTAAAACAAAATATTTTCCAAGAAATCCCAAATATCTTATGAGTTCAAACTGATGGTAATTCTGTTAAGAATGATTATGAATGGTCATGCCACAGAAAAGAGCTAATATATATATTAGCTGAAAATGGAAATAATCAAACAAAGAGTAGGCTTACACTCTTCTTCTCATTTATATGTTCTCATTTTCAATGTCATGAAAAAATTAAGGGGGCTAGATAGTGCATATGACTAGAGGGCTCCAGGAAGAAAACTTTCTACTCATGTAATAAAATGTTTGTTCATGTTATTAAACAATGAATGGGTTAACAATAAGATTAAAGAAGTAATCAAAAGTTACCTGAAGATAAGTGAAAATGAACACACAACAATTTCAAATCTATGGGATGCAACAAAAGCAGTCCTGAGAGGAAAGTTAATAGCATTATAGCTCTACCTCAAGAAGAGAAAAAAATCTTGAATAAACAATCTAACCCTATATCTAAACCAGAAAAAGAATGACAAATACAGCCTGGAATAAGTAAAAGGAAGGAAATACTGAGGATTAGAGTGAAAATAAATAACATAGAGACTAAAAAACAATATAAAAGATTAATGAAACCAAAAGCTTATTCTTTGAAAAGATGAACAAAATTGATGAACCTTTAACCAGACTCATCAAGAAAAAAGAGAGGGGAGTCCCATAAATAAAATCAGAAATGAAAGAAAAGAAGTAAAAATTGACACCACAGAAATACAAAGGATTGTAAGAATATACTATGGACAACTTACTATGTACCAACAAATTGAACAATCTCAGTGAAATGGATAAATTCCTAAAAACATACAATTTTCAAATACTGATCATGAAGAATCATGAAATTTGAATAGACCAATTACAACCAATGAAATCAAAGCAGTAATCAAAGAAGTCCCAGCAGTCAGAAGTCCTAGCCCAGGTGGCTTTCATAGGGGAATTTACAAAACATTCACAGAACTAAAACCTATCCTCAAATTATTCCAAAAAATATAAGAGGAGGGAAAACTCTCAAGCTCTTTTTATGGGACCAGCATTATCCTAATACCAAAACCAGATAAAGACACTACAAAGAAAGAAAATTATAGGCCCATATCTGTGACAAACATAGATGCTAAAATCTTCAACAAAATATTAGCAAACCAGATCCAATGATACATTAAAATGATCATACACCATAATCAAATGGGATTTATTTTTGACATGCAAGGTTAGTACAATATTTGCAAATCAATAAACATGATATATCACACAAATAAAATGAAAGATAAAAATCACATGATCTTTCTTCAATGGATGAAGAAAAAGCATTTGATAAAATCCAGCACACATTTATGACAAAAACTCTCAGTAAAGTGGGAATAGAGGGGTTATACCTCAACATAATAAAGGACATATATGACAAATCCACAGCCAACATTATAATCAATGGGCAAAAACCAAAAGTGTTTCCCTTAAGAGCAGCAACAAGACAGGAATGTCCACTTTCACCAGTCTTATTCAACATAGTACTAGAAGTCCTAGCCACAGCAATCAGACAAGAAAAAAGAAATATAAAGCAGATAAATTAGAAAAAAAAGTAAAACTGTCGTTATTTGCAGATGACATGATATTGTATATAGAAAACCAAAGATGTCTCTGAACAACTACTGGAGCTAATAAATGAATTCAGCAAAGTGACAGGATATAAAATTAATATTCAGAAATCAGTGGTATATTTAAACACCAATCAGAAAGAGAAATTAAGAAAAAAACCCATTTTTTATTTCAACCAAAAAATATGGTACCTAGGAATAAATTTAATCAAAAGTGTAAAAGACCTATATTTTGAAAATTATAAGATACTGAAGAAAATATTGAGAAAGCACTGTGTTCATGGATAGAAATAATCAACATTATTAAAATGTCCATACTACCCAAAGCAATCAGTGCAGTTTCTATTAAAATGCCAATGGCATATTTCACAGAACTAGAACAAAGTAGACCTGAACAGCCTCAGCAATCCTGAGAAAGAAGAACAAAGTGGGAAGAACCATGCTACCTGATATTGAACTATCTATAAGGCCATAGTAATCAAAGCAGCATGATACTGATGCAAATACAGGCATATATGTCAATGGAACAGAATAGAGAGCACAGAACTAAACTCATGCCTTTATGATCAGTTAATATTTGAAGACAGGAACATAGGATGGGGTAAAGATAATTTCTTCAATAAGTGATGTTGGGAAAATTACACAGATAGATGCAAAAAGGGAAACTAGACCATAAATTTACAGCATATACAAGAATAAACTCAAAATAGATTAAAAACTTAAATGTAAGTTGTAAAACCATAAAAATCCTGAAGGAAAACATAGGCAGTAAAATTTCACACATTTCTCATAGCAATATTTTTTCAATATATCTCTTTGGGAAGGAAAAACAAAGGAAAAAATAAACAAATGGGACCACATCAAACTTAAAGGTTTTGCACAGCAAAAGAAATCATTGTCAAAACTAAAAAGGGAACCCACTGAATGGGAGGACATATTTGCCAATGATACATCTAATAAGGGGTTAATTTCTAAAATATATAAAGACCTTACACACTTCCAGCCAAGATGGGGGCGTAGGTAGACACACTGCACCTCCTTGCACAAGCAAAATAAGGACAACAATAATTTAGAAACAAAAAACAACCAGTACCAACAGAAAATTGAACCATATGGAAGTCCCACAACCAAGGAGTTAAAGTGGACACATTCATCCAGACCGGTAGGAGGAGTGGAGTTGGGTGACCAGGTGGAGAGGGGTCTCAGCAAGGCAGGCAGCTGGCGGACCCAATGAGCAGGCAGATTATGGAGGGGTGCAGCACGCAAGGAGGCTGGCAGACCAGGCAGTCCCACATTAGCACACAGATAAACCAGGTGAAACTGTGGAGCAATTCGGACCACCCAACCCAGGGTCCCAGCACAGGGAAATAAAGCCTCAAAACACCAATTGAAAACACCTGTGGGGGTTTGAGGTGCAGGAGAAACTCCCAGCTTCACAGGCAAGTCCCTTGGAGAAAACCACAGGGTCCTACAATGTACACAAACCCACCCACATGGGAATCAGCACCAGAAGGGCCCAATTTGCTTGTGGGAAGTGGAGAAAGTGACTGAAATCCAGCAGAGGGTGGAGCAAGCACCATTGTTCCCTCTCGAACCCCTTCCCCACAAACAGCAACACAGCCCAGCAACTGGGTTGTCCTGCCCCAGTGAACACCTAAGGCCCTGCCTCTCACTATGTAACAGGTGTGTAAGGAAAAAAAATGGCCCAAATGAAATAACAGGTCAAAGCTCCAGAAAAAATACAACTAAGGGACGAAGAGATAGCCAACCTATCAGATGCACAGGTCAAAACACTGGTAATCAGGATGCTCACAGAATTTGTTGAATTTGGTTGCAAATTAGATGAAAAAATGAAGGCTATGCTAAGTGAAATAAAGGAAAATGTACAGGGAACCAATAGTGGTGGGAAGAAAACTGGGACTCAAATCAATGAGTGGACCAGAAGGAAGAAAGAAACAACCAAACAGAAAAGAATGAAGAAACAAGAATTCAAAAAAATGAAGAGAGGCTTAGGAACCTCTAGGACATCTTTAAACATTCCAACATCTGAATTATACGGGTACCAGAAAGAGAAGAGGAAGAACAAGAAGTGGAAAAGTTATTTGAACAAATAATAAAGGAGAACTTCCCCAATCTGGCAAACAAAATAGACTTTCAGGAAGTCCAGGAAGCTCAGAGTCCCAAAGAAGTTGGACCAAAGGAGGAACACACCAAGGCACATCATAATTACATTATCCAAGATGAAAGATAAGGAGAGAATCTTGAAAGCAGCAAGACAAAATGAGAGAGTTACCTACAAAGGAGTGCCCATAAGACTGTCAGCTGATTTCTTGAAAGAGACCTTAAAGGCAAGAAGGGGCTGGAAAGAAGCATTCCAAGTCATGAAAGGCAAGGACCTACACCCAAGATTGCTCTATCCAGAAAGGCTTTCATTTAGAATGGAAGGGCAGATAAAGTGCTTCTCAGATAAGGTCAAGTTAAAGAAGTTCATCATCACCAAGCCTTTATTATATGAAATGTTAAAGGGACTTACCTAAGAAAAAGAAGATAAAAAAATAGGACCGTAAAAAGATAGCAAACTCACAGTTATTAACAACCACACCTAAAACAAAAACAAAAACAAATAAGCAAATAGCTAGAATAGGAACAGAACCACAGAAATGGAGATCACATGGAGGGTTAGTAACAAGGGAGTGGGAGGAAGAGAGAGGGGAAAATGTACAAAAAATAAGTAGCATAGATGGTAGGTAGATAATAGACAGGGGGAGGGTAAGAATAGTATGAAAAATGTAGAAGCTAAAGAACTTATAAGTATGACACATGGATGTGAACTACAGGAGGGGAATGTGGGTGGGAGGGGGTGTGCAGGGTGGAGGGGAGTGAAGAGGGGAAAATGGGACAACTGTAATAGCATAATCAATAAAATATATTTAAAAAAATAAAGACCTTACACAACTCACCAGGAAGACAAACAGCCTAATTAAAAATTAGGACAACTATAATAGAACAGAAAAGAATAATAATAATTAAAAAATGGGCAAAGAACCTGAATAGACATTACTCTGAAGAGGACATACAAATGGAAAATAGACCTATGAAAAAATGCTCAACATCAGTAATCATCAGAGAGATGCAAATTAAAACCACAATAAAAGATCTACTCATGCCTGTTAGAATGGCTACTGTTGATGGATTGATATTATCAATCCAAACAAGTGTTGGCAGGGTGTAAAGAAAACAGAATATTTGTGTACCATTGGTGGGAATGCACACTGGTACAACCACTGTGGAAAACAGTTTTGAGGTTCTTCAAAAAATTAAATATGAAACTGCCTTTTGACCCAGGAATTCCAATTCTGGGATAGATCCAAAGAAACTGAAGCACTGATTAGAAAGAATATATGCACCCCTATGTTCACTGCAGCATTATTGACAATCACCAAGACATGGAAGCAACCCTGGTGCCCAACAGTAGATGAGCAGATAAAAAAAGCTGTGGTACATTTACATGGTGGAATATTATGTGGCAGTAAAAAAAGGAAGGGAATCTTGTCTTTTGTGACAGCATGATGGACCTGGGGATTATTATGAAATAAGCCAGTTGGAGAAAGACAAATACCAGATGATCTCACTCATATGTGGAATCTAATGAAAAAAATAAACTGACACACAAATTAGAAATAGGGTCATGGATGCATGGAACAGACTGACAGTTGTCTTAGGAGGGAGGGGACTGAAGACTGAATGAAAGAAGGCAAAGAGATTAGGCAAACAAAAGCATGTATATATGCTTTTTGGCATTGTGAGAGGCTGTGTTCATACTCAGTGAATTTTTTTGAAGGCTCAACACATTTGCCCATATCATGATGGGTGATTTACAAGTGTACCTGTCAACACTGCACTCAGTGTTCAGCACTTTTTCACCAAAAACAGCGTGACCCCTGTGCCTCACCCTCCCTATTCACCCTATCTCACCCTGAGCGACTTTTCTTTTGTTTCTCTGATGAAAAAAAGTCCTCAAAGGGGAACATTTTGCCAGTGTTGGAAGAGGTGAAACAAAAATGCAAAAGCACTAAAAGGCATCAAAACTGACAAGTTTAAAAACTGTTTTGAGGACAGCCTTGAGGAAAAAAAGTCTTGACAGGTGTATTACATCAAATGGAGAGTACTTTGAAGGTGACTGAAGTTTAAACATGTAAAAATAAATACATAATTTTGTAAAAAATAATTTCTGTTTTTTTGGGGTCCACCATTGTGTAACCCCATAGACACAGTGTTGTGACAGTCAGAAGGAAAGGGAGGTGGGAGTAGGTGGAGGTGGGCAAAAGGGGTTAGAAATAGGGATGGAAAGAGACTTTGCTTGGGGTGATAGGTGTATAATGCAGTGTGGTGACAATATTTAATCGAGTTGTACACTTGGAACCTGTATGGTGCTGTGAACCAGTATCACCCCAATAAATTCAATAAAAAAATAACGTGGTTATTTACAAGCTGATTAATGACAGGAAGTTAACAACCAGACATTTGTGTTTAAGTAACAGAAAACCCTAAGTTAATATAGGAGCTTACCTTGCTGGTTTGCCTATTTGCACATTTACTCAATCTCAGAAATACTCTCAATCCATGTCTGATGTTGCAGTACACACCTAACAAACTCTCTTTGTGCCAGAAGGGAAGAGAAACAATGACTGACAATTATAAAAACACTTTGGTGAATTCTTAGACTCAAAATACACCATTAGATCAGGGATATTGGAATACTTTTCTGCACTTTCTTGACACAAACTTAATAAAATGGCTTTACTTTTATTTCAAAAACAGTCAATCCTCTAATAAGGTAGCTTGTGTTTGAATGAAACACAAACACACATTAAAAAGACAAAGAGAAATGACTTGCCCATCCCCAAAGATACTGTTACCTTTAGAGATTTGCTGCATTTCTTCAAAATCAATAGAGGCTTTGTTAACTCTTTTCACCTTATGCTCTTATTATTACCTCACATTTGTAAGACAGACACATGGCTTTAATCTGCAAAACAGTACTGCTGCTTGCATCTATTCCACCCATATCTAGTAATTTCTGTGTCACCTCTGAAACAGTAAATCTCTCAGGAAGCAATATCACCAGCAATTGGCATCCCACTGGAGAAAATGAGTCAGTATATGATGAAGACTTGCTCACACTGGGTGGCGAGGTTGAGAGGAAGAACTGTCCCCAGCCCACCAACAGGGCTTACTCTGTCAGCATTTGAAGAGGTAGCCCCGTCAGAAAGTGAAGTCTCTCAGGTAGCGGCAGGCTTGAACCAGTGAAACATGACAGTTGGGTTGAAAATATATTTGGTCGACTAAACTATATAATTTGCTACCCTTCTTCTGCTATATCAAAATATATAACAGGTCTCCTTCAGCAGCTGGCCCACTTAAAGAGTAAGCAGAAGGGCATATCACAATTGAAACAGCTTGGGTGAGTTCAACAAGCTGAGAGTAGAGCCACTGAAAATATTCTTACTTCAGCATCATTTGCAGCTGTATAAACATACAATAGCAGAGATCAATGGAGTGCAGTCAGTAACTTAGAATGTAGGCAAGCAAGAGGAAAATGTTCCAAGCCCTGCATTTTACAAACGCATTGGTGGTTAAAGTGTTTCCAAATTCAGGGAGGTACTTCTCTATATGACTTGCCTATACTCTTCAGACAGGAGTCCACAGCTGAATGCTTTTAAATTTTGTTATTTTGCTGCTGGAGTTGATGTTCTTTGGTGTATGACAGTGATTTTTAACCAGTGTGCAGCAAGAATTTTTAAAACATGCAATACCTTACTGTTTAGCCAGGAGCACTAACCTTTTATCACTTTACATTGTCAAATAAAAAAATGACAACAACCAACACAACAATAGCCATCCAGTGTGAATGAGTCAAAATTATACCTATTTTTGCCAGATCAGCAAAAATGTATAATTTTTGGTGTGCTTCAGAACTTTAGTAATTAGTTTATGTGTGCCGTGAGATATAAAAGGTGAAAATCTCTGGTGTACGGGGAGGACAAAAGCAGGAGAATCACTTAACGTAAATGAAATGAACAATGAATTAATATTTGGGTCCTTTATCTTTGAAGGCATGGACACAATAAGTTCTTGAAGTAACAAAGAATTATTTCCCAATAACTACTGTAAGTCCATTTCTTTTTCACTTCTCTTCATGTTCCAATTTATGGCTCCTGAGACACTCATGAAGTAGCATCGTATCTCAAGAGTTGCCTGTGGAAGCAGAAGAATATTTTGAAATATTAAACAGGTTATTATACAATTAAATTTGTATGTATGTAGGTATAGCTTGTAACATGAGAGAAGTGGCAGGACATGACTTAACTATATCAATCCAGCTGTTATTTCCAGCGGTGGTAAAAATAGCACTTTGTGACAATAATTTATGTAATGAAATTAAAGTATTTTGTAATATGTTATAAAGTAATGGCACTTTATCACACATAACACAATTTTTGAATGAAAGCACAGTTTCTAAATCAAAGTATTCCTTTAAAAATTTCATTGACAATCTCAGTTGGTACTTTCTTAAAATAATAGTTTCTGCAAACTGAAATAATTGAAAACAATAAAAACTACAATAACCCAACAAAAACTGCTTATTTAACAATATCATGCTTGTAACAAAAGTTGCATGAAGATATGATATCTTCAGAGTGTATGATATGTTCAGAGTGTATGATAATAGTAACATATTTAGTGATACAGTTGACATAAAGATAAGAAAAATAATATTCTGGAATAAATATATAATTTGTGAATTATACATGGTGTATTTTATTATTTAGCAAATGCTGCTGATCTATAGCCTCATACTTAGACTTATGTATTAATAATTAAGCACAAGCCCTGGCTGGGTAGCTCAGTTGGCTAGAGCATTGTCCCAATACACCCAGGTTGCAGGTTTGATATTTGGTTAAAGTTCATACAATAGTCAACTAATGATTGCATAAATGAGTAGAAAAAAACTGATGTTTCTTCCTCTCTCCCTCTCTTCCCCTCTCTCTTTAAAGTCAATAGATAAAAAAATAATTAAGCTCAATCACCAATTTCATTTTGATGACTATCAGTCACATATAAGCAATATAAAAATATTTACAAGTTTTTGGTTTGACATTTTGAAGGTAATTTATCAAGGTAGGAGGATGAGCAGAATAAGACATATTTCATTTAATAGTTAAGATTGATTTGTGACTTTTAAATACTTAGACATGATACGTTGGCCTCCATCTGTGCTCTTGCTGTATAGCCTGAAAATGTTTTAGGAGATACATGTGTGTAAGTATGTACATACACTAAGAAAATAGTTATTGTTGGGTGTACTCTTCTATTCCATTAGTAACACCTTAGCATCATGGAAGTATAAATGCCACATAGCAAACAAATGATGATATCTAAGTGATGCACATAATTAAAAAGCAATGATTTGGAGGATCATATATGGTCATAGATCATACTGACCACCATGGGAGCTAAGTGTGCCCAAGGGCAGGCTCTGCCTATAAATCCTGGGAGGTATTTATCTATCATGCATTGCTTAATAATCCAACTTGACTTTTACCTGGTTTCTCCAAATGCTGTCAGTCTCTGTTCACAGAGGCAGCCAATGAAATTTAGTCCTTCAATTTAAATCCTCCATAAACAGTTACAAAAAACAAATATTCCAAGCTAATACTGTAATTTACATCAGTTTGTCTAAAATACAATTTATTTTTCTATTGCCTTACTGGATTTATTTTATTCTTTCTCTTTCTAGTTCAGATACTGGATGTATCTCTGGAATTTGCAAAATAAATCAAATTGCCCTGTTAACAATTATTGCAAAATGTAATAACAGTTAATGATTTGTTTCTATCTTGACATTTCAAAATCAACAATTGATGCGTCCAATATTTACTAAGGTAGTATAAATCAAATTTATATCTAATTGCTTATTTAGAAAACAGTTAAGAAAAATGGTTGACTATTTTACATTAGGACTCTCAGAAGTTCTGAGGCTCTAATGAGTGAATAGGAAATAGAAATCACTTGAGATTTTTATCTTTGCATCACTGTCTACAAATTACTGTGAAGAGCTGCAGTATGGGTTCCTAGTGAACAAGCTGTTTTCTGCAAAAGCTAGATGATGAGGACTGGTTATTGATTTCTATATGAAGTTAGTCACCGGTCATCACTATTGTTACCTTTATTATCTATGTTATGCCTTCTTGAGCAAAGGGAACTTGAAAGGCAAGAACCTTCTTATGCATTTGTCAGACCACTGACATAATTTTGTCCCAAATCTGCTGTTTTCAAGAAAGTAAAGTATATTGCTGAGAAGCTTGATTTCTCCAGGTAAAATCACATTCAGCTTTCCACTATTAATCATCAAACCAATGTATTCCAACAAACTAAGCTTTGAGGGTATTGTGTTAAATTCAAACTAAAAGAACCAGAAAAATATTGGCATTTTAAATGCTGTGTGAAGTGTAGTTCGGTCACTAGGGGCTCACTGTGTGATTCTGGACTTTGTAAATTGTTTTTACCAATTTGCCAGAAGCCTTAAAAATATTACCACAGTAGGCCCTCCCTCTACTCCTTATCCATAAGGGAATGCATTCCAAGAACCCTAGTGGATGCCTGAAAACTATGGATGGTACTGTATACTATATGAGGTCTGTCTGGAAAAACTCCAGCCATTGCTAATATAATGAGAATTTTTTGCACGACATTGATGTAACCTGGCAGCCAAGGACAGTAGACTGGACTGCACATATGTGAACAATGACGACATCACTGCAGTAGTCACTAGGGGTGGTAGATGCTGTTGAGTGAGATTGTGTACCATGTGACTGTCACATTCAAAGTGACTGAGTAGAGCAATGAATCTGTATCAAATTTTGTGTTAAGCTTGAACATTCCTTTGCAGAAATTGTTCGGATGATTCAGAAGGCTGCAGTGAATTTCTTATCAAGATGGCAGCATAGGCAGACATGGCTTGCCTCTTCCCACAACTACATCAAAATTACAACTAAATTATAGAACAACCATCACTCAGAACCATTAGAAATAGAGTGGAATAGAAGTCTGACAACTACAGAACTAAAAGAATCACATCCATCCAGACTGGTGGGAAGGGCAAAGATGTGGAACAGGCTGGCCCCACATCCACATGTGGTAGATAAATGTTTGGGGGGGATATCTCAGGAGGGAGGAGTTCCAGTCCTACACCAGGCCCCCATATCCAGGGTTCCAGTGTCAGGAAGGTAAGTCCCCACAATTTCAGGCTATAAAAACCAGTGGGGAGTGAGTCAGTGGCAGAAACTGCTGGAGCCCCAAGTGGTGCTTTTTATAGTACCCATGCATGGACTCACCTACTCAGACTCACTCCTTCTGAGCTCCACTAGCAGGGTAGCAGCTTGAAAGGCACCAGTGGCATATAAGGAGGAACAGAAGTGTCTGGCATTGAGGCAAGCAGAAGCCATTGTCCCTTTTCTGAACCTTCCTCCAACAGAGCCAGCAAGCTGTTGCCATATCTGAGACTCCATCAAACTATCTAACACTTTTTGCCCTGGAGAGCCCCACTCAATTTACAGGCCCACACAAGCTGATTTTCCATACAAATGGCTGGTGTTGGCTCATGCTACATAACTTCCTAAATCCTCTCAAACAAGCAACAGTTGACCTTAGTGAACCCTAGGCCCAGCACTAGCAGCAGCCAGCCTCGATTCATAGCTTCTTTGCCTGGGTATCTCCAAGTCCAGCATAAGTAGCAGCCATCTCAGATTGCTTTATCTTTATTTTTTAAAAATAAGATATTGGTTATTTTATTTTTTAAAAGATTTTCTTTATTTATTTTCAGAGAGGGTAAGGGAGGGAGAAAGAGAGGAAGAGAAACATTAATATGTGATCGCCTCTCACATGCCCCCTACTGGGGACCTGGCCCACAAACCAGGCATGTGCCCTGACTAGGAATCAAACTGACAACCCTTTGGTTTGCAGGCCAGCACTCAATGCACTCAACAACACCAGCTGGAGCTCAGATAGTTTTATACCTCATGCAGGGTGGCCCAGGGCAAAACACAGTTTGGGGCTAACTTTGCCCTGCACCACCCAGGAAACCCAGAGCCTGAACACCCAGTGGGTAGCTACAGACCATGTCAGAGCACCACCACCATGCCCCTGCACAGCTGATCCTCCACAGAGAGCAGAAGGTGGTTGTCAGTGGTCACAGCTAATCCCTGCAGCTGACTAGCCTGGGTAAATCCCTCCCATTGACCTGCCAATATCAATTAAGGCAACTACAAGAGGAGGGTGTACTCAGCCCACATGAAGGGCTTACCTCAAGAACTCAGCTTGGGTGATAGGGGAGGCTGTGCCACTGGACCCTATAGGACACCTACTATGTTAGACCAAGCTACCAAGACAGTGACTCATAGCAACTCTACCTAATACATAGAAACAAACACAAGGAGACAAAAAACATGGCCCAAATGAAAGAAGATATCAAAACTCCAAAAAAAAGAGCTAAATGAAATGAAGATAAGCTATCTACCAGAGGCAGAGTTCAAAACTCTGGTTATAAGGATGCAAAAGAATGAGGATATTATAAACAGCATCTGAGATGACTTCAAATGGTCCATCATTCAAGTCTCATAGAGTTGCCAGAAGGAGAAGAGAAAGAGGAAGAAAGTGGAAATCTGTTTGAAAGAATAATGAAGAAAACTTCTCTAATTTGGTGAAGGAAAGAGACATTCAAGTCCAGGAAGCACATAGAGCCCCAAACAAGATGGATGCCAAGAGGTCCACACAAAGACACACAATTATTAAAATGTGAAAGGATTAAATATAAATAGAGAATCTTAAAAACAACAAGAGAGGTTAGTTACCTACAGGAGAGTTCTCATAAGACTCAGCTGATTTCCAAAAGAAACTTTGTAGGCTAGAAGGGATTGGCAAGAAATGTTCAAAGTCATGTAAAGCAGGAACTTACAGCCAAGATTGCTCTACCCAGCAAAGCTATCATTTAGAATCCAAGAGCAGCTAAAGAGCTTCCCAGACAAGAAAAAACTAAAAGAGTACATCATCACCAAACCATTATTATATGAAATGTTAAAGGGACTTATTTAAGAAAAAGAAGATCAAAACTATGAACAATAAAATGGCAATATAAACATATCTATCAAAAATTGAATCTAAGAGTCAAAGTAAACAAACCAGAAAAACAGATAGAATCATGGATATGGAGAGCATTTTGATGGTTGTCAGATGGGAGGGGTTTGTGGGGGAATGGATTATGGGATGAAGGGATTAAGAAGTACAAATAGGTAGCCATAGTATAGCCATGGAGATGTAAAATACAGTATAGGAAATGGAGTATCCAAAGAACTTATATACATGATCCACGGACATGAACAATGGTGGGGGAAGTACCTGAGGGAGTGGGGGGTGCTGGGTAGAGGGGGGCAACAGGGGAAAAATCAGGACAACTGAAATAGCATAACCAATAAAATATAATTAAAAATGTTTTAAACTGTAAAAACAAGGCCGCAGCTATGGTCAACTGGTGATTGCCACCTTCATGACAACAATGTGCCAGCTCATACATCATGTCTCATGAAGAGTGTCTTGGTGAGACATCAAATCACCCCTACAACTGAGACTTGGTGCCCTGCAACTTCTGGCTTGTCCCAAAACTAAAATCACCTTTGAAAAGGAAGAGATTTCATACCATTGATGAGATTCAGGAAAATATGACGGGGCAGCTGATGGCAATTGGGAGAACTGTGTGAGGTCCCAAGGTGTCTATTTTGAAGGGGACTGACGTGCCATTGTCCCATGTACAATGTTTCTTGTATCTTCTTCAATAAATGTCTTTTTTTCATATTACATGGCTGGATACCTTTTGGACGGACTTCATATATACTATGTTTTTTCCAGTACATATCTACCTCTGATAAAGTTTAATTTACAAACTATGCACAATGAGAGATTAATAACAATAAAATAGAACAAATATAACAATATACTATAATAAAAATTATGTGAATGTGGTCTTTACCTCAAAATCACTTGTACTGTACTCACCCTTCTTTCTTCTTATGATAATTTGAAATGACACAATGCCTACATGATGAGATGAAGTGAGATGAATGACACAGGCATTGCATCATAGCATTAGGCTACTCTCAGGGTTACTTGAACACAAGCACTGTGATGCCGCAGTAGTTGATCTGGTAATGGTGATTTCAACTAAATAATAGGCAGACAGCATACATGTATGCGGTGTGGATATGATGGAAAAACAAATGATTTACTCCCTGGGAGGGGTGGAGCAGGGCTGCTTGAGATTTCATCATGCTACTCAAAACACTGAGCAATTTAAACTTATGAATTGTTTGTTTCTAAAAGTTCTCACTTAATATTTTTGGACCCTGGTAGACAGGTTGATGGTGGCTAACTGCAACTATGGGAAGCAAAACTATGGATAAGTGGGGCAGGGAGAGGTATTGTATTAGCAGCACTGTTAAGGGAGGTTTGGAAGAATTTATATATAAATGAGCCATTAAAATGTTAACATGAACAATCTTTAACATTATAACAGGATGAAGCACAATCAAGGATTCCTCTGTATTTGGAGAAGGCTATCTTAGAAAAGCTGGCCCAGCCAAATGGCTCTGGCCAATGGTCCTCTAAAATGGATGAGGTATTTTGTGGGGACTTTTGGCAAAGGAAAATTACTTCACTTTTTCACTTAAGATCAACCATATACAGCAGCTGATGTAGACTAATTTGTATAAACTATATAAGCTTGGCATTCACTCAATAAACAAGTAGACATGAAATTTTCTTGGCTGTGCAAATTGCTCAAGGAGGGAGGAACATAGAAGTAAAAGCAATATCCCACCAAAATACCAAAAGCTATTTTATGACAGAATATCAATGCTGCAGATCTAGATTCTGTGCTGGGGGAAGTATTTCCATAATGACCAGGTTATAAAGAAAGATCCTTGGGTCTAATACAACTAAGACCCTTTTCAGACATCATCTAGTGTTATTACACCCAAACCAACAATGCCATTTATATTGTTCAGCCCCTAAATAAATACATGTATTATACAGTATTGTGGAGGAGTAAAGATTTAAATTTTATTTCCCTATGTAATTAAGTCAAATTTCATTACTGTATTTCTTTTTTAAATATTTAAGGTGAATTACTCTTTACACTTATTACTGTAAAATCTATTCAGACTATTATCTATAATAATGGCAAATAAAATAGCCTTATAATAGTGTTATATTTTAAAATCATATGCCGTAAAACTATTTGTAGATATTTATTCTAAATATCTATTAATAAAATACAAAATGATGAATACTTTCAAAATTAAAATGATTTCTTTTAAACTAAATCATCTCTATCTTTCAAATATTTTGTTAGACATTTCATTTTATAGAAAAGATTTCTGCAAAGTACATAAACTTATCAAATTTAAAATAAGATTTTAAAATTCCAGTATTCTAATTTTCCCTAGGACAAAAGATATAATTCTAGATTAGTTTTAATACAGGAGTCCTATTTTTTACCCCAAGCACACAACAAAGGAGCTTGCTCTCACTGCAATAGGCGCTTGTAAAGGGCTGAATGTGTTCCCCCCAAATTCCTACGTTAAAGCCCTAGTTCCCAGTACCTTAGAATGTGACAGAATTTGCAGCTAGGGCCAATTAAAATTCACAAAGTTAAAATGAGGTCTTTAGGTTGAGCCCTAATCTAATATGACTGGTGTTCTTATAAGAAGTGGAAACTACGACACAGACATACACAGAGGGAAGACCATGTGAAGGCACAGGGAGAAGGCAGCCATCTGCAAGCCACGGAGAGAGGCCTCAAAAGCAACCAATGCTGCTGACACCTTGGCCTTGAACTTTCAGCCTCAAGAACTGTGAGAAATCTACTAACAAAGGCATAATTGGTCAGTGAAGGCATGACAACACACACACACACACACACACCCCGCTCTTTTCCAGATACCATATGACTTTCATTCTATCTTGTTCCTATTACACTTGTGGGAAAAAACTAAGCCAATAGATATTGTAATACTTCTCCCATTGAATGTGATTGCATGTCATACACCTTGGAGAAAAGCTGAGGCATTATAGGCATTTTTTGTTGTTGTTGAAATTCAGTTAACTGGCCCAGAGGGCAGTGGTATTATTTATCAGGAGTTTATGTCCAACAGTTTTGCTATCTCCAGACATGATTAATTGAGAAAAGTAAGTAATTCCATAGCTAATTAAATTTACTCTAAAACATAGTTCTTGGAATTCTGTTTTAAAGGACAGAATAATTATCTGTTCACCATAACGGCAGCTACACATAGACATTTCATCTGCAGCCAATTTTAAGGGAATGAGAATGTTTAAGAATTTGTTGTGTTTGCTGATTTAAGCATGACTTGGGGGTAGTGGAGCCAGAAACTAGGAAGAGGCAGTTTGACACCAATTTGTGAAGGTGTGGAAGACAGATTCAGAGAGAGATCCTGGGGGCAGAGCTGAGGCTGGTAGATGAACAATTAGCTAAAATCTGGTATGAAGTGCCAAGACCCTGTCAGAGATATTCCAAGGCTGCAATTTAGGACACGGGCTTCAGTCTAAAACTAGGGATTGTCATGAGCTCTATGGCAAATGGAGGGCCCATATATTCTATTGAAAGTCTTCCCCTTCACCGCTGCTGTTGTTAATGAGCTATTCCAGTACACAAAGGCTTTACCTGGCAGCATCTTTAAGGCACTACATGCACAGTTCTAAAGTTTATTTGCTATCCAATTGCTTGTTAATCTTGGGTACAAACTTACGCTAAACCTTTTTTTTTTTTAATTGTTGTTCAAGTACAGTTATCTCCATTTTCCCCCATCTACTCTCCCCAACCCCAGCACCCCCCACCTCCCATTCTCAATCCAACCCCACTTTGGTATTGTACATGGGTCCTTTACACATGTTCCTTGATGACCCTTTCCTTCTTTCCCCCGTTATCTCCCTCCCCACTCCCCTCTGGTTACTGTCAGTTTGTTCTTTATTTCAATGTCTCTGGTTATATTTTGCTTGCTTGTTTGTTATGTTGATTAGGTTCCACTTATAGGTGAGATCATATGATATTTGTCTTTCACCACCTCGCTTATTTCACTTGACATACTGCTCTCCAGTTTCATCCATGCTGTTGGGAAGGGTAGGAGCTCCTTCTTTCTTTCTGCTGCACAGTATTCCATGGTGTAAATATGTACCACAATTTTTGATCCACTCATTTACTGATAGACACTTAGGTTGCTTCCAGCACTTGGCTATTGTAACTTGTGCTGCTATGAACATTAGGGTGCATAGATTCTTTTGAATTGGTGTTTTAGGGTTCTTAGGGTATAATCCCAGCAGTGGAATTGCTGGGTCGAAAGGCAGTTCCATTTTTAATTTTTGGGGAAATTCCATACTGTTTTCCCAAGTGGCTTCATCAGTCTGCATTTCCACCAACAGTGTACTAGAGTTCCTTTTGCTTCACATCATTGCCAGCACTTGTTATTTGTTGATTTGTTCATGATGGCCATTCTAACTATTCTGACTGGTGTGAAGTGGTATCTCATTGTGGTTTTAATTTGCATCTCTCTGATGGCTAGTAATCCTGAGCATCTTTTCATATGTCTCTGGGCCCTCTGTATGATGTCCTTTTAAATCTTTTTGTTTAATATCAAAAGATTTCAATTGTGTACTTGCTCTAATAGTGGTAGTGCTTGACCTATTCTTGTATGAAGATGGCCCTTGCCACTTTTGTAGCTGCTTCTCTTGTGGAGAATAGCATAATTTCTCATTTCTTACTCTGTCAACAGTTGTTTCTCTTATGGTCTATTTCCAGGAGAACACCTCTGTAACAAACTCTCTACCCCATTCTGTGCCACCACCATGCTTACACACAAAACAGAAAATTCTCAATGAATATTTCTGTCTTCAGAAATAGAATATACAAATGGACAATAGTCAGAGGACATATATAAAAACAGAACTTATACTCACAGCCTGCAGCAATACTGCCCAGGATACCAGCCCTTTTCTACAATAAACAACCCAGGAAGCCAGTGGCTATAAGTCAGATTTGTAGGAAGCCAGATTGCTCTCTAGTGACAATCCAGGAAGCTAAACAATAACTTCTGCGAAAGTCAGTCCCAAATGGCCAGGACTTGATTAATAACTGATAGCTTCCCTATTCTATCCCTGCTTCCAATTTAGGATCAACCAAAAAGAGGCCAATGCACTCCTTTACCAACTCCTGACTACACCACTTCTCTTTTGCTCAGGTATAGCTTCCCCATACCAACAGCCTTCAGTCAGGGTATGTGTGCTGGAAGCCTTCCCTTTTTTGCACTGTAAAGCTTTCCTCTCCTCTGTCTACCTTTGAGCCTACCAAAATGCAAGTAACATGGCTGACCCTCTTGCTATAACAAGATCAAAACAGTCTTTGCTTTTCTCATTTAGATGGTCTTTATTTATTTCCACTTTTCCTTCTCTGATTTCTCTTTATTGCTACTTTTTGTAGCCCTTAAAACAAGAAACCATCAGCCCTGACTGGGCAGCTCAGTTGGTTGAAGCTTTGTCCCATTCACCAAAAGTTTTCCCATTCAATTCCCAGTTAAGGCACATACCTAGGAATGTTAGGTTGTGGGTTCAATTCCCATGTGGGGCTCATATGGGAAGCAACTGATCAATGTTTCTCTCTCACATCCATGTCTCTGTCTTGGTCTCTCTTGTCTCTCTCTCTCTCTCCCTTTCTATCTCTCTAAAATCAATAAGCATATCCTCAGATGAGAATTTTTTTTTTAAAAAAAGAAGCCATCAAAGATACATATACTTACCTTTGCCTTCCATGGATTTATTTCCCTTTAGGGTCAAAATTTACTTTATTTAGTAATAATTACTACTGCTTTCCAACTCCCCTGCTCCCTTAGTTTTATATTTATTAATGATTAACTTTGAGACATTATGTTCTCTTAAACTAGGAAGGAAGCAGTGAAAAAGAGGAGACTTCACAGGTCAAGAATATAGGACCCAATGATTTTCTATGTGGGAGGGATGAGAAAGAAGAATTATAAGTCAAAGATGGCTTTGATGTAGTTTGAAGCCCAATGACAGGGAATATATAGTCATGCTTTCAAAAGCAAAAGTGTCAGGTTGGTGGAAGGGCCATGTAGTAGGGAGTTCTAGCTGTCCATCAAAATGCATGTTCTCTATTCTTCTTGATCATACAAATAGAACCCATGCCTAAACCTTGCTTGTTCTTAGGTGTGAGCAGAGGGTAATATTCTGGTTTATGGAATTGAGCAGAAGTAATATGGGCTACTTTGGGCCAAAAACTTTAAGGACAAGATCTGCTCCCTCTTCATTCCCTGTTCCTGGTTGAGATGGCCATGTGCATAATGGCCTGGAAGCCATGTGTTGAAGGAGGAATAAATGGCCTTATGAAGAGAACCATCAGCAAAATGGAACACCTATCCTGATCTTTTACTTGTTCCACACTATACCACTCTGAATAATTTTCAGACTTCTTATTAGACACTTCTTATTAGACTTCTTATGAGACACAGTTTAACATTCATTATCTAATGTAGGTATGCCTGAATCATATATTCTGAGAGGAGTAAACTCAAACAATGTTACTTGAGTACCTATCATGCTGCAGACATTGTGTTAGACTTGAGGAATATAAACCTGGATAACACATGGTGCCTCCTTCAAGAAGCTCGCATGGAAATCACATAGGCAAGCAATATAATATGATTAACAGCCCACAGAGCTGGTCCAAAGCACTAAGGATATTTATAGAGAAACACCTAACTCTTCCTGTGAGAGTGAATAAGGCTCCAATATTGAAAATATTTGGGCTGCCACCTGAAGGATGATGAGGTTTGCCAAGTGGCCAAGATCTCAGGAGGGGTAATGACAGAAGGTGGGAATTAAGGTAAAAATGGAATAAGTACTGAGCTACAGCATGGCAAGGCACAGAGTAGGGACCTGCATAGAAGCCAGGTGGACTTTAGATGTGATTTAATCCAATATTTATCTGATGCTCAGCACCCCTCTACAGTCTCCCAAGCATGTAGCCTCATCCTTCTTGAGGAACAACCTGAGTGCAGTGAACTCACTGCTGCACAAAAGGGCCCATCCTCTGTAGAACACACCTATGTGTAAGATATTCTTGTTTATAATGAGTTAGAGCAAAGAGCTGGTGACATATTGAGAAAGATTAATTCATGTTGGCCAACTGTCATTAATATAAGGTAAAGATAATGACAGCAGTGCCAATGTCTCCCAATTCCTCCCTTTGGGGGGAATTATACTTACCCCCAAAACAGGGCAATTGTGCTTCATACTTACTGGGTTGTTGTGGGGATTAATGATTTAATGCTGGTTAAATCAATTAACACAGTGCTAGGCAAATTGAAAGGGTTCAACAAATGCTGGTGTTGCTATTGTTATTATTATTACAATTGATTGTTGCATGTGTGAGTATTGCCTCCTTAATTAGATCATTTGCTTTTTAAAAAGCAGGGTCCATATGCTGAAATTATATTTTCTTTTGTTATTATTTTACTAAATTTATTGAGGTGACATTAGTTAATAAAGCTATATAGGTTTCAAGTGTACAATATACAATGCATCATCTTACATTGCATTGTGTGTTTACCACCCAAAGTGAAATCTCCTTCCATCACAATATATCTGATCCCCTTTACCATTTATTACCTCCCCCCCCAACCCCTTCTACCTCTGGTAACCACCATACTGTTGTCTGTGACTTCTTGTTTGTAAATTTTTAACTAAACACAGTACCATTGATTTTTTTAAACCAGCAGCTCTGTATTTGAACACCAGCCCAGCTCCCACAGAAGAGTGGGATTGAGCAGAGGGTTCCCAGAAATGAGTATGGGGTTGGGTTGAGAGAGGTAGGCAGAGCCACCTCACCAGGGACACTCTGGCCACCCGGGTGGATGCAGGGCCCTGTCCAGGGAGGACAGGGCTAACATTCTTTTTATTTCCTATGCCATTCAGGATGGGGATTTGCTTTTGGTAGGTCTGTAATAAATTAAAAAACCTGACTATATAATATGTAGGAGGTAGGGAGGGGGGATGGCTAGGGTGATGGGGAGGGATGGAGGTAAAAGACCAAAAACTGTACTTGAATAACAATAAAATTCAAAAGTATTTAATAAAAAAAGAAATTGCCCACACTACCTATTAACATATCTATGATAGCACAATTAGAACTATCAACATCAGTTACAAATTGTCTTTCCTTTATGGTGCTACATTTCTTCAACATTTTACCTTGAGGCTACCGTTTCTATTATTGTACTTATTTACTTTAAGATAAAAATAAATTCCTTTTAACACTATTATCTTGTAAAGTTCTCATTGCTAGATCTCAATTAAAATGCTAAAAATATGACATGCTTTTTTTCCTCAAAATGAAAATTATTGGCTCTAATTTGTGGAGATTCTGGTTACTCCCTCCATTCACTTTAGTCTCAAAAAGGTAAGAGTATAATGTACTCATGATGACAAAATCAATAGACCCATGTACTGTTCTGACAATGTCTTTTTGTAAGTATATATTATTCATTAGTTGATATAATGAACATCCAGTTTAGGGCAAAGCCAAAGAACACTAGTTTTTTTTTCTCCAATTAATCTCTCAATCTCACATTTCCATTCATTTCCATACCTCCTTTATTCTTCTGCAAGCATTTTCTTCTAAATTAATGTTATTTTAAAAAAGAAATAATGTTGTCTCAGTTTATTCATAACTATACTATACAGCAAGTCAACAAATATTTTATGAGACTCTCTTCTTCCTGTGGAACACTTACATGTGTAGTAAAAGAAATGATGCCATGTGAAGTACAAGGACACAAAGAGTGTATCCTCCCAAGTTCAGAAAATGGTAAAAAATTCATATTTTGTCAATTATAAAATTATTAGTCACTTTTAAAATGTTGAAAATGTATTACAAAAATAGATAAAAAGAATAAAATCTATAAGCCTATGACCCTTGTACAGGATTCATTACAATTTATGCCTGAAATCTCTTAGTTATATAGTAGCTAATTGTATCTATCTTATCTATGGCATCTATCTATCTATCATCTATCTATCATCTACTGTAAGAAATATGTCTCTTTATTAAGTTACTTTGGGAATGGTTTGTTTCAGTAGCTAGCATGCAGTCTCCAAACTAATACAGGTTCTCTGTCCTAGAGACTGTTGTATAAGTTTTTCTGGGTCTCAATTCTTCAACTGTAAAGTAAGGATAATAAACCACATGATTCTATAGATTGTTGTGAAAAGCAAAAAAAAATAATTTTTATTCTAGATATTCTTTATAACATGTACAATGTTATTATTGACACTGGACTTCTTGTGTAATCCAATTTTATTTATTTTATTTATAATACCTGATAGACACAAAAACCTACCATATAGTAACATACAAGTTATCATTCTCTAGTTTGAATAATCCCAATTATATTTTATTTTTTTCTGAGCCTCTAAATTAGCCTTAATGATATTTAGCTTCCCTCCCCTTTCTTCTTATTCACTTGCTATTCTAACCATACTCACGTTCTGGTTGTACTGAACACCTATGAGTTCCTCCCTCCCCACCCCCATCAGAGTTCCCCATCTTCTTTTCTTCTAGTAGTTATTAAAATATTATCTCCTCTTTGAGAATTTGAAGTATGATGGGAGAAGATATAGAAAATGCATTTTGACAATCATTGCTATTGTATACAGCAATAGCATATAGGCAAAACTGAGTTTGGCCCTGAAACAGATACATGTATAATGCATGTTGAAGCATTTGTAGACTTCATGTGACACAATTTCCTAGTTCTTATTTCCTGACATGCTGGAGAATACCTAGTAGAGATAGCAATTCGCTAATTGTTTGTAAGATGATGGATCTCCACATTCAGAATATTTTTCCTATATTGGTCATAGAACTGACAGGACCACCAAGATTGAGGCTCTGGAATATAATATATCTGTCAATACTAAAGTCTTATTTACTGGAATCCATGACATGATGGATGCAGGATAGAAACTGGCTGACAGTAAAATGGACAGGTGTCCAATGGTGTTCCTGTACATGAGTAAAATGGGCGGTCAAAAAATGCTTCAAAGCCATAATTTAAGATAATACAGATGGTATATGGATTTCTGGGAAACAGCTGCAGCAGGTAGAGCCATCTGGAAGCTAGCAGAAGAGACTTTTTTTGAGGGGAAAGACTGGGATTCTTCACATATATCACCAGGTGTTAAAATTATGTCTTCAGAAGCAAACAAAAATTATGTATATTATGTATATGTGTGTCTATACTATAGACACACATATATAAATATGTGCATGTATATGTAATACATACATTGTATCTATATTCTGTATAGACAGAATCACACACAGAAGAGTGATGAATAATGATCATATCCACGCATCACAATTTGCAGGCTAGTGAATTGTTTATGTAAGACTTTCTCCCTTGATGATTACTTGTAGACTAAGAAAGTACCTTCCTTGTAGATCATAAAAATATCTTCTATTTACATGGTTTCTAGCTAAAATTACACATATACAAATTCAAACAGTTTTACATACTAAGTACTAAATGTGGCTGAAAGTTTGACTTAAAAATACATCTTAAGGACAAAACACAGCTGTAAATAAATATACTGGTTGTTCAAATTAAACCAAAGGCATTAGCCAGAGGGCATTTGTTTATCCACTTGTTAATTTATACATCAAATATTTATTGAGGGCCTGTATTTTTGCACATAGTTCTATGCAAAGTCCCTGCTCTCATGGAGCTTGTGTTACAGAAAGAAGAAAAAACAATAAACAACCATAAAATCTGCCAGTTGCTGATAAAGGCAAAGAAGAATTATAAAGTAGGGTAAAGGGGGGAATTTAGGATGGCATAGGGATGCAGTGTTAGACCCAAATAAAGTGAGGAGGTGAGCTGGGATGATATATCAGGAGTCCAGCCAGGAGTACAGCAAGTTTAAAGATCCTGAGGCCAGAATATGCATGGTATGGTCTTATAACAAAAAAAGACCAGAATAATAAGAATGAGAGGACCAAGGGAGAGGGCAATAAAAGATGGCAAGTGAGGTGGGGAGGCAGATCGTGTAGAGCCCAGAAATACTAGGCCTCAGTCATAGTGCCTGCTCTAGATGGCCAAAAGTAGTATGCTTTTATGAAACAACTCAGATGGAGCTGCTCTGGCTTTCAATGCATTGATAAATATTGGTTTCCTAATCTCAATCAAGAAAATGATATGTGGCCCTAACAAGCCTTTGGCATATTTCTTCACACCTAAGTGTGGCTTGGTGATTGTAGTTACTCAGATGTTTGTTAAAGCTCAGCACTACAGTTCAGTTCCTTAGTACTTCCATGAACCTGAAAACTACAGCGACCAAAGAAATGGAGGACCACTGAGGCTTCAGACCCTGCTTTGGAATGAAGCATTGAGTCAGAGCCTCAGACAGAGAACTTCAATAAGCTGAAGCCTTGGCTGAAGACAAAGGAAGAACACAACTGGCGGTGGAGGAAGTTACACATTACCAGGCAGAAAAACATCGATTCTCTAACGTGGCATCTATGTCAAGAAGCTAGCTGCTTATGTCAACTAACTCAAGAAGAAAATATTCAGTGATGATTTGGAGGCGAAAAGGGAGAAACTCGTGATCCTAAACATTTACAGCACAATTCAATGGAAAATGGTGAGGATTAGGGACAGAATATTTATTAACTGCTTTGCCATTTTTGGGTGAAAAGGTGCTATATAAATAGCATTACAGTGATTGAATATGCATTATTTACATCTGCATGCAATTTCAGTTTCAAAATTGTAATTATCTATTTTTGTATTTATGTTTGCCTTTATCCTTTGCAAAGCATGTCTGCTTACTAAATCTGACTGATCCTAAGGAAGCAAACAGGGGAGGGGTTAGGAAGAAGGACATCAGGTCATGTAAAGGAGACATGGTGGGACAGGGCACAGAGTGTTGCCCTCAGCATCACCTTGTGATGGGTTATATTTTCCACAGTGATATGGAGGGCACAATATTGCCCACCCCCTGTGTTTTCTTATAGAAACACTGTTCTTCCCCCCTTAGCACTGTGTACCACTGAAGCACTTAAGCAGGAAAAATAACATAAATAATTTTTAGTTTTAAAAAGATCATTCCAGAGTTAGGATAGACTGAAGTGGTAAGACTGAAGAGAGGAAGAGCAGGGGTGGTCAGAGAGATTGACTGAAAACCAGGTAAAGAGGTAGATGCTGCAGGGTTTAGAAACTGATTCTATGAGGCACCTGTGAGGAAGAGAAAACCCTAGAAAGTTATGGTTCACCTTCTGGGTTTCTACTTTGATGAGAAAAGAGTTAATCTCAATTATGATCTAGCTGCTTGGATCACAGTGATCCAAAATCTTTTGGTACATCCATTCAGCCCATGAGATGCCCTTTTGTCCATGCAGGCTTCCTTGATCCATATCTTGATCAGCATGGACTTTGAAGTGTGACAGAATTGAGTTCTAATGATAGCTCTACCACTGTCTTAGTCAGCTCAGGCTGCTACAAAAAATACCGCAGACTGGGCAGCTTAAATAACAGAAGTTTATTTCTCACAGTTTTGGAGGCTGAGAAATCCATGATCAAGGTACCAGCAGATTTGGTTCCTGGCAGGATTCTCTCCCTGGCTTGCAGGTGGCTGCCTTCTTTCCATCTACTCAGATGGCCTTTCTTGGTGAATGTGTGGTCTCTAGAATGTGTGGTCTCTTTTGCTTTCCTTAAAAGGAAACTAATCCCATTATGAGGGCTCTGACTTCAGGCCCCCATCTAAACCTAATCATCTCCCAAAGGTCCCACCTCCTCATACTGTCACATTGGGGGACTGGGCTTCAATATATGAATCTGGAGGGGGACACAAATATTCAGTACATAACAAATTATGAAACTATTTGGCTTGAGTAAGTTACCAAAGCTCTCTGAGCCTGTTTCCTCCCCACAAATTTATGGGGAAAATAGTTTTTCACGTACTTGCTGCATGAATTAATTTTGGCAATTTGTATGAAAGACTTGTTCAGAAGAGATGCTTAATAAATGTCTGTTTCATTCTACTTAATATGTTTTATTAATTTATCAATATCCTGCCTATTTCTTAGTGTATATGCTATATTTTCATGTATATCCCCCATTAATATTATTTAAAGTTGAATTCATTTTAAAGTTTACATAAGGCGGCTTTCAGATGATATTTGGCAAATGTTGGTTTTGACTTTCTTCATCTAAGTTCCCCAACTTAATGCTTTCATGATTTCTCATTTTATTAATACTAATAAATACTTTGTATGAATATACTACTTTTTTCTTTAGCCATGTGTTCTCTTTTTGGAAAGAACTTAATATTATTATCAAAGATGACTCACATTCTAGAAGAGTGACCCCTTTAGTCTACTAATGACCAAAACCTATTTTTAAATTCCTTGCATTTCCCATCCCTCCTGGAAGTCAATGTGATATTTACCAAAGGAAATCTGCTCAGCTGCCTGTTTCCAAAGCTCCATTAATTTCAAATTAATTTTATTTCAAAGAAAGCTTGAAGCTTTATCTTGCATGTTTTGCATGAGCCTAGAGAACAAATCTAAAAGGTTACCAAAAGCCTCCCTTCCATCAGTTTTGAAAATCTTGACAGTTTTGTTTCTATTAGTCTTCAGAAAATGAAGGGTTGGCTTAGTTGCAAAGGAACTCAAAGTAGAAGCTCTTTATGCTAAACCCTGTTGGAGCAATACATACATCTGTGAAAGGAAAACAATTCCTTTAGCATCATAGAAAGAAGCAAAACCTGGTAAGTGTCCCTAACATTAGAAAACATATTTTAGGTTATTTTGAATCATAGAATGTAAGAGCCAGTTAGATCTATTTATGGTTCAACCTATATGTAGTTACACCTAGAATGATGGACCTTTGAAGAACTTCAAGCTCATCTGGACAGAACCACTCATTTTCCAGGCAAATTAAGTTCCAGAGAAATTCAATAATTTTCCAAAGTCACATAATCAGTAATTGCCAGAATTAGAACCTAGGTACTCTGACTACTTCTAGTCTCCTCTCCTTTCCTCTCTATATTTTTCTCTCCTTTTTTCCTTTAGTATAATATGGTTTTCCTAAAGTCTCACTTCCCTGGGTATGATGATAGAAATATTAGCCAGCCTTCTTCATGACTTTCAGAGAAATAAACTTAATATCTCTAAGACAAAACTCACCACTATTATTTACTTACTAATTTAATTGAGGTCACAATAAGTGATGGAATGGAAATGAAATACCATGAACAATTTTAGGAGCAAATCGTGAAAGAAGAGATATAGCCTGAATCCCTGGTAAACTCTGGTTCTGTGAAATAGACTGAAGTATGGACTTAAAGAGAACAATACGAATGGATTTATCCTTATGTTCTGTAAGTATTCATTGAGCACCAATCATTTAGGCTAGTAGGGGAGATAGATAGTAAAGGGGATAAGTAAATATATAGAATACTAGATATTGGTAAGTGCTAAGTTGAAGGAATGCTAGTAGAAGTTTCATACATCAGTTGCAGGTGTGTGTGTTGGGTGAAATTTTAAACAGGATGGCTAGGGCAGGCCTCACTGAGATGGTATTTGAAAGAAGTGAAGAAAATCAGGTTCAATTAATCTTACAAGAATTTCTCATTTCTAAGTGAAGTAAGTGTATTAGAATTCAGAAATATTACCATTAATTAGTATAGGCTTTCAAATTCTATACTAAAAATGCCATAAAAATGAGCAGAGTGGTGGATCAATAGGACTAATAATTTACAACATTACAGAGCAATGGCCTTGGAAGAAATAAATCACCTTCTTCAACTCTCAATGTGTTTCACTATCACATGCATCAAATGAGGATTCCCACTCACTCAAGGCTGCTGGGTTTCCTCAGAGCATAGGTGTGTCTGAGGGGCTCTGGATAGCTGGAGGGGCAAGGCCTGGACTCAGATACACCTGAGAACAGTTCCACCTGATCATTTCTCTGATAGCTTTGTAACCTTGAGCAGAATTCATTAATTCTCTGTACCCCAGGACCCTCATGCACAACAGAGCAGTAAGGACTAAATCAATTAATATGTTAGTAGTTGCCAGTCATATAATTTTATTAAACGTCAGATATAAGGTTAAGCCTTTTATGTATATTATCTAACTTAATGAAAGTAGATATTATCATCAGCTCAGAAACATGAATGCCAAGGTTTAAAACCATTAGTTTTCTTAAAACAAAACAAAACAAAACAAAAAATGAAAACAAAAGTCTTGAACCCAGAATCATGGATCCCAAGCCCCCAGGGAGGTTCATTATTAGATTGCATCCCCTGCCCAGCAGTTTGCTCTAGGGGTGCAGGTGCTGTTAAAGGCTGAAAAGCTGATAGAGTGCTTGATCAACATTAACTTCATCTTCTTGCACCTCATGCACTGTGTTGTAGGATATGGCAACTTAAAGAATCTCAGACTCTTTCCAAATGTGACAGTACCCCTATGAGCAGACCATAACATACCTGCTGAACTAACCCTTTCCCAAAGGCTGGCAAGCACCCACCACTAAAAATGAGAATAACCATGCCATTAACCTGAGGTGAGCCCTCTCCATTGATGTGTATGTACAGTTTAGCCAGTAAAAGAATGCTTGGGCTTAGTGAGGTAATCAGTGGTATGTGTGTTCAATGTTTGGGACACTTCTTATAATCTAGCAAAATAATGGGGATAAATACTAGCAATGTCTATAGTGACCCCCCAAAATGCCTGCCAAATCCAGAGTGAAAAGGGTTAGGAGAGTTGTAGAGTTTCCTCAAATTCAGCTAGAAGCAAGCATTCCAATGAGGGAAATATAAATGTAAGGTGTTCCCATACAATAAGATGGAGAAAAGGTGGAAAAAGAGAAAGGGGAAAGGAAAAAGGAGAAGAGAGGGGGAGAGTGAGAGTGAGGAATAAAGAGGAAAGGGTTTGGAGTATTTAGCCACATAATGTACCTGTCTTTCTTTCCCTCAGTGCCTTACACTTCTGGTATGGGGTATCCATAGGAAAACCTTCAAATGGAGCCTGAAACCTTGGGCTCCTCATGTAAATCACTTTATGCTCTCAAGAATCCAGGAGAAAGCTATCAGTAATTTTGGGATAGGGTTCGTCAATCACAGTCTATATCCCTTTCCTATACAGCCAAGATCTGGAAGCAACATAAGTGTCCATCTATAGGCAATTAGATAAAGAAGTAGTATTATACATAATGGAATAATACTGAGTCATCTTGCCATTTGTGGCAACATGGATTGACCTAGAAGATATTATGCTAACTGAAATAAGTCAGACAGACAAAGACAAATACCATACGATTCCACTTACATCTGGAATTTAAAAGAGAAAATTAATGAACAAACAAGATGGAAATAAAGTCATAGAACAAATTATGATTGACAGAAAGGAAGGGGCTTGGGGGAGCTGGGTGAAAAAAGGTGAAGAGACTAAAGTACAAATTGCCAACTACAAAAACAGTCATGGGGATATAAGGTACAGCACAGTGAATATAGTCAATAATACTGTAATAATGATGTGTGGTGTCAGATGGATACTAGACTCATTGGGCCGACCCCTTTATAAGTAATACATATGTCTAATCATTATGTTGTATGCCTGAAACTAATATAATATTGTATGTCAAATGTAATTGAGAAACCAAAAAATTAAAAATACATACGGGCAAGCTACCTGAGGGGATAAATTAACACCTACAACTACCCTGAGTGAAGGCCCTTTTTAAAAAGGTATGTATATGTCTCCCTAATTAGAATGAGGAGAAACTTATGTCTTTGTGTTCCAAATAAAGCTAGAGTGTTGTAAGGGGATTTCTTCATGAGCAAAAATTGCAACTGAATTTTGTATACACAGATCATCTTGTCCCAGGAAAAGTAATGACAGGGGTTAGAGAGCCTTGCTCCCCTGATCCAAGTGTAGCTAGCGGTCTGTTCACTCAGCAGAGAGGCAGCACCTCTGTGGTCAGCCCACCAAGGTCACACCAGCACCAGGGATTCAGGTCTCGGGTGAGCACTGCCAACAGGGCAGGTAACACTGGTGTTCCAAGTGAACTGTGACTGAGTCTTTCTTCTCTATCCTAAAATTTCAGTCTCATTGTGATGAAGACATTCAATTCACCATCTAGCCAAAAGTATGTACTTTTCTTAAATTTGGGCAGATCCTAAAACCAATCTGTTTTACCATGGCTACCTGGTTGCTGCACTCCACCAGCCCACCCAGTCTCTGATCTTTGAAATTTGTGGTTTACATAAGACAGCAAGGAATTGATAAGCACTCTAGGGGCCAATTCCCTGTAAGAGTGCAGATTTGATCATTAAAATGATAAAATATAAATGATCACTAATGAACTATTAAATTAAGGTTCTTATCAACTTAATAAACAATAAAACTCATCTAAATAATAATAATTGCTTAATATGGAGTATTTACTCACTACCAGACATTGGACTAAATAAGTGTTTTACCTGTTTTTTTCTCATTTCAAATATCTACAGCTCCGAGAGGGAAAATGTGGTACTGGATTTACTTTGGATTTGACATACCTGAGACAGCTGCTAGGTGCCTTGCAGGACGTCACCAGTTCAGGACCTTGTGCTGGGATTTAAATCAGATTAGTCTACTCCTGTTCAGAGCTTGTGGCCTGAACTATTTCATTAACCATATACATCTGTACTGCTCCAGTCAGTGCCCATTGGTTGCAGGAGGAAGGCTGGTGGCCAATGGAAGGCACACCTCAGAGGAGAGAACAAAGTTTGTGTGTAAGGAAACAAGGATGAACTCAGAAACATTTTAAAAGCCAGAGTCAAAGAAAACACTAGAATGCAAAAAATCAATAATTTTCCTCTTTCTAAGCCTTGTAAATGTTTTCCCTTCAGTTGAAAGTGAGTAGTTACTCTCACAGTCCAATAATAAAGTTTAAAAGGGAAACCCACATGTATGATATATATATTATATTATATATAAATAATGTTGATTCTATACATATTGCATAAAAATTTAAGTTTTTCCACTAGAAGAATGGATAGGGACTGCTACAGAATGTTGAATATGTCCTGCAGAGGAGTGGCAAGGAGGATTTTCAAATTATCATAAGCATGATTTTTTTTCTTTTTTTAAAATACATTTTATTAATTATGCTATTACAGTTTTCCCATTTCTCCCCCATCATTCCCCTCCACCATGCACACCCCCTCCCACCCACATTCCCCCCCCTTTAGTTCATGTCCATGTGTCATAAGTTCTTTAGCTTCTACTCTTCCCATACTATTCTTACCCTCCCCCTGTCTGTTTTCTCTCTATTGTCTATACTACTTATTCTCTGTACCTTTCCCCCTCTCTCCTCCTCCTACTCCCCTGTTGCTAACCCTCCATGTGTTCTCCATTTCTGTGGTTCTGTTCCTATTCTACTGTTTGCTTAGTTTGCTTTTGTTTTAGGTGTGGTTGTTAATATCTGTGAGTTTGCTATCTTTTTACTGTCATGTTTTTGATCTTCTTTTTCTTAGATAAGTCCCTTTAACATTTCATATAATAAGGGCTTGGTGATGATGAACTCCTTTAACTTGACCTTATCTGAGAAGCCCTTTACCTTCCCTTCCATTCCAAATGAAAGCTTTGCTGGATAGAGCAATCTTGGATGTGGGTCCTTGACTTTCATAATTTGGAATACCTCTTTCCAGCCCCTTCTTGCCTGTAAGGCCTCTTTTGAGAAATCAGCTGTCAGCCTGATGGGAACTCCTTTGTAGGTGACTGTCCCCTTATCCCTTGCTGCTTCTAGAATTCTCTCCTTCATTTTAATCTTGGCTAATGTAATTATGATGTGCCTTGTTGTGTTCCTCCTTGGGTTCACCTTCTTTGGGATTCTCTGAGCTTCCTGGACTTCCTGGAAGTCTATTTCCTTTGCCAGATTGGGGAAGTTCTCCTTTATTATTTGTTCAAATAAGTTTTCCACTTGTTGCTCTTCCTCTTCCCCTTCTGGTACCCCTATAATTCATATGTTGGGATGTTTAAAGATGTCCTGGAGGTTCCTAAGCCTCTCCTCATTTTTTAAATTCTTGTTTCTTCCTTCTTTTCTGTTTGTTTGTTCCTTTCTTCTTTCTGGTCCACTCCACTGATTTGAGTCCCAGTTTTCCTCCCATCACTACTGGTTCCCTGTACATTTTCCTTCATTTCACTTATTGTAGCCTTCATTTGTTCATCTCATTTGGGACCAAAATCAACCAATTCTGTGAGCATCCTGATCACCAGGGCTTTGACCTGTGAAACTGATAGGTTGGCTATTTCTTGGTCACTTAGATGAATTGGCTCTGGGGCTTTGATCTGTTCTCCCGTTTGAGCCTTTTTTTTTTTTTTTGCAGGGGGTATCTAGTCGAGGCTGTTACATATGAGGGGTGGAGCCTTAGGTGTTCACCAGGGCAGGGCAGCCCAGTTGCTGGGTTGTGATGCTGTATGTGGGGGCACTTGCTCCACTCTGTCTTGGATTCCAGTCCCTTCTGCCACTTCCCCCAAGCAAATTGGCCCTTCTGGTGTTGATTTCCCCATGGGTGGGCTTGTGTATATTCTAGGACCCTGTGGGTCTCTCCAACAATCTCTCCTGTGAGGCTGGGAGTCTGTCCTGGCACCTCAACCCCCAATTAGTGTTTTTAGGTTTTATTTCCTGGTGCTGGGGTCCTGGGTTGCGAGGTCTGTCTCCTTCTGTTTTCACCTGGATTATCTGCGTGCAAATGTGGGACCACCTGGTCAGCCAGCCTCCTTGCGTGTCCTCACTGGGTCTGCCCATTGCCACCTGGTACCCAGGGTCCTGCTAGCCACTGCCTGCATGCCTGGGATCTGCCAGCAACTGCCAGCTGCTGCCTGCATGCCCCAGTCTGCCAACCTCCAGTTTTTCCTGCCACAACTCCACCTCTCTTACCAGTCTGGATGAATGGTTGTCGGACTTCTGTACAGTTCCATTTTCTATCAGTTCTGGTTGTTTTCTTGTTTCTAAACCTTTGTTGTCCTTAATTTTGGTTGTACAAGGAGGCACAATATGTCCACCTACACCTCCATCTTGGCCGGGAATTTCATAAGCAGGAATTTGTTCTCCTACGATTCTCTCCCCTACTCTCTCTCTTTTCCCCCTTTCCTCCCTCTGAATTGTTCTTTACTTACTTTCTCCTCTACTTTGCTCTCTTTTTCTTTAGAAATACTTGTTTTTATTTATTAAACTATGAATATACATTGATTAAATAAGCTCCTTTGATGGTGTTCTTTATTTTACAATTTGTGAGTTGATGGTTTCCTCGTATTCTTAAGAAAGCCCTAGGAAGCTTAAAGTAGTAATATATAGGCTTTAATTTGCACCCCCCGCATTGGATCAGTTTCCTACTTTTCCTACTTATGTTATGTAATCATCCCATTCAGTCGTGGTTTATGCCACAGAACTATCTCAGAAGTGAAATTTCTGTCCTTGGTGCAGGTGACTCCAACATTCCAGTCTAAATGTCTTCTCTGAGCTTTAAGCTCAAATACCTTCAGCTTTCAACAGGCATCTCAGACTCAGCTCATCATCTCCACCTCCAAAAACCCATTTCTCCTTTGGAATTCTCACCTCAGTGGATTAAATTATCTTTCATCTAGCTGTGCAAGGTAAAAATCTCAAATGTCTTAAATTCTTCCATCAACTCAACTCCAACATCCCCTCAGTCACCAACTTCTGCTGATATAATTTTCTAGATATTTCTCAAATTACCACCTGCTCTCCATCTCAAACTGCACAGCCCTCACACAAGTGAGGTTTTCAGTTTTTCACACAAATTGCATGGCTTCATAATTTACCCTCTAGCAACATAAAGCTCCATGAAGTCTTTGCCCAATTTTGTTAAATTTGCTTTTGAGATACTTTACTGTTCCCTGTCCTGCCCAGTCCATTCTCTAACTTCTCTAACTTCCTAACACTTTTGTGCTCCACCTACGCACAACCCCTCCAGGAAACCGTCCCTTCTCTGTCCACCTGCTCCATGAGACCAGGGCATCCTGGTCACACCTCTATGACTTTACCTCCCCCTCTCTCTCTACTGTAATTACTTGACTACATGTCTCTCTTACTATTTGCCTGTAAGCTTGCTAGGGATATAAAATGTACCTTTCATATACTTTTTATCTCCGGCCCTAGAATTTTACCTGGCACATAATGAAATTCATTGTTTTTTATCTCTGGCTCCCACTGCAGGTGATTTATCTATTGCAGACCATGTAACTCATGACTTCACAAACAGAGCCACTCAGTCTCTTGAGGTTGAATATCTCCTATTCGGGTAGTCTTTGCTTAGTGATTTACTTTAATGTTTAACTATAAATCTTATACATATATAGGTGTGCATATTACTATTATTAACTGACATCAATCTTTAAATTTAGTCACTTATTCATCATGTACTAATTGCTTTCTTTATGCTTAACACTAAGTGCTAACAATACAAAACAAAATACCCAGTCTCTGCCCTCATGATGTTTTCAAGAAAGTATTTATTTATTAATTTGGTAAAAATACAAAGTTTGGGGATATATGCTGGAAATGTGGAGGAAATGATCAGGGTAGCTAATAAGATATTGATGCTATCTTTATCAAAGTGTAAACATTCATTTTTTTCTTTATTTTTAATTGTACTCTACACACAAAATTATATGAGTTTCAGGTGTACAACATAGAGATTCAACGTTTATATACCTTAGAAAATAATCACCATTAATAGGTATGTAACTATCTGTCACTGTGAGTAATTATGATGCTATTATTGACTATATTCCCCATGCTGTGCATTATATCCCAGTGACTTATTTTATTTTATTTTTAGTGTGTTTTAATTAAATGTATTGGGGTGACATTGGTTAATAAGATCATATAGGTTTCAAGTGTATGTTTCTATGACACACCACACAAAATAAAATCATCTTCTTTATTCTTTACTATTCTCTAGCCCCTTCTCTCTGGTAACCACCATAATGTTGTCTGCGTCTATGAGTTTCAGTTTTATATACAATACATGAGTGAAATCATGGCTCTTAGCTTTTTCTCATTGACTTATTTCTCTCAGCATAATATTCTCAAGGTCCACCCATATTGTTGCAAATTGCAGTATTTCATCTTTTCTTATGGATGAGTAGTATTCCGTGCATATATATATATATACCATATCTTCTTTATCCAATCCTCTATCAAAGGACACTTTGGTGTCTCCATGTCTTGGCTGCTGTAAATAATGTTGCAAACAATATAGGAGTACATATATCTATGCAAATAAATGTTTTCAAGTTTTTTGGGTAGATACCCAGAAGAGGGATTGCTGGGTCATATGGTAACTCTGTCCTTAATTTTTCGAGGAACAACATACTGTTTTCCATAGTGGCTGTATCAGTCTACATTCCCACCAGCACTGAATGAGGGTTCCTTTTTCTCTGCAACCTCCCCAACACTTATGATGACTTGTAGTGTTGATAAATAACATCCCAGTGACTTGTTTTATATCGGAAAGTTTGTATTTCTTAATCTCCTTCCTTTTTTCTGCCTGTCCTCCCACCCTGAACATTTCTTCTTATTTTAAAAAATCATTTGTTCCATGAGATTATCTGGAAAGGCACTAAAAGGGGACACTTATAGATTTTGCCTGAAAAAAGAAAGGCACTTAAAGTTTGTTTTTCATCCTGTACTTTTTGAACTGCTGTAAGCCTAATCTATGACAACTGTGTAATGGAGATGAGTGTGCCAATTGTAATAGGATTACATATACTGATTATTTGGTTGGAATAAGCAGTTCCAGTGTATTTAAAATTCTTTCAGGCCCATTCTCACAGGCACTGTACAAGTGAATAACAACATTTCATATTTGAAAAGGAAGACAAGGGCCATGACAGCAGAAAAATCATACTTCATTTCTCTCTCTCTCTCTCTCTCTCTCTCTCTCTCTCTCTCTCTCTCTCTGGCACAGCACAGACAGAAGTAAGAAAGAAAAAAAGATAACTCAATTGAAAAATTTAATTTATATCAATTTCACAACTTTAGCACAGGAAGTTCCTCCACATGTTGAACAGATAAATAAGACCAAGCAGAAGTGGTAGAGGAAAGACAAGGTGTACAAGAGAACATGACATAACATTTGAGAGAGCCTCACCAGACACAACACTGTGTCACAAAGACAATAACCCTCTCTCCTCCTGGCTTTGATCTTGCTGAATAAAAAGTGACTTGCTGCTTGCATTAAAATTCATCATAAATCTTTGAGATAAACCTCTTGGAACATGATGCAGTCTATGCTGTGCCCGAGAACAAATGTAATGGAACTGCACCAGCTTTTTATTTTTCATAATGGTTAACCTGAAAAATTTAAGGGGTTAAATATTGTTCTGTTGGTACTTTAATTATTGCTATAAAAATAAACTTAGTAAAAATTGAATATGAAAGTTAACAAAAATGTATGCTTCTCTACCATCTATGTGATAAATGGTATAAACCCCAGGAAAATAACATGGTGTTATGTTACCACTGCTTTGCATTTGGCTTCTGTAGAGGACAGACATTTAGTGGTAACTTTGCTAACAGTGAGCTGAGAAAGGAATAGAATATTTACACAGGAAGGAAAAAGCATAGAATAGCAAGTAAAGTCTTCAGATCACCCTAAAACTCAATTTTTTGCAAATTGTTTCTGCACACAGAACATTTCACACTGTGGTTAAAATCAGGCAGATTTATTTGACTTGTGGTTCTCCTTCTCCCCTGTGCTTTTATGTATCATACGGTACTTGCTCTGGTTTTAGGAAACCTAGAAAACAGATTAACTTTCTCCTGGATATCTTCCACCTGAGTTTAGGGCAGGCTGGAGGCCATAAGCTTCAGGAATAGCCTGTGCTTATCTCACTCAGTCTCAGCTCCTTCTGATTTTGACTGCTTTTCATTCTCTACTCCATCCTCTGCCTCAGATCCACCATCTGGACACAAAAATGAGTGAAATCCCAGCTCACTGCTCATATCATCTCAGAGATTTTGAAAGTTGTCTCTTCCTTCCAAGAAGGCTTTCCCATACACCAACTAATGAGTAATCAATACAACACACTTTCGGTCACAAACAATAGGTGTTCTTACTTACATAAGGCCCCTGAGGCAGCTCATCCTGGGAATGACCCTGTTTGGTGAAGGAAAATTCTCAACACTTTATGCATAAGACTGTGGACTGACAAATCTTATGGATATCAGATTACTATTTGCAGCAACTCCTGATTTTCCATCTGGGGCAAAGTAGGTCCTGTTGTTCAGTCTCTCATGCTGTGTAAGCCCTTCAGCAGCCATTTAAATGTCTGCATTGTTCCAGGCTTAGGCAGTTACGGTACAATAATAAAATGAAAATAGTCCCTGCCTTTTGGGGTGCATGGTTGAGATTCTTCAGTCTAGGAAAGAACAGGAAAATTGTTCATACAGTTATACATCTGCATTTTTTTTGAGCAGGAAATTTCAGCAGACTTCCTCAAGTTGATGTAAAAAAATCTAGCTGAGAAAAAGACGTCATGGACCAATTTGCTTTTCTTACTCTTAGTGCGCAGTTCTGCTGCTCTAAACAGCTCTCTTTCTCAGCCCAGAGGACATACTGAACTCAGCTGGGGAAATTTTCTACAAATGCACACAATTTAAATCTATTGGAAAAGGAATGAAATGTTCACAAAGTTTTATCCATTCTATTCTAATGTAGGACAAACATACACTTTGTACCTGGAAGGAAACTGACACTTCTACATATATTCAAAACCTCTGATACTCATGGGATTGCCACTGAGTATAATATGCTGTGAAAAAAATGACTCTCACAACCAATAATGACAAACAGAACAGGGTATGATATAAAACTGACCAGATATGGAAGCAAGGCAGGCTTGAGAATGAGAAAGATAATATATTTGTTTTATAGACTGATAAACTACCTTGACATATTTTCTTACTGGTGGCTCAAACCAAACATATGTGAAGTCCCTAAAGGAAAAAAAGGAATGTTACCCTCATTACTGTATTTGAGAAAGGGCATAAGGGGCAAAAGTGCTAGAACAATGACTTTATGCTCATTCTGATCTTCCTAAGCAACTGCATTAAAATCAAACAAAGAATAATGAACTTTCTTCATGCTTAGAGATTTAGAGCTTAATTTTTTTAATTTTGTGGATTTAAAAAAAATTAAAACCATTAATAAGAAACAGCCACTTACTATCTCCCAAGGTATATGGTTCTACAGAACCCCTTCTTTTCTAGATCTATTAACTAATTATTTCATTCAATGGTATTTAGGTCTTAAAAAAGCTAATAGGTTGACAGCGACAGCAAAGATAGTATCCCATATAAATGTTGCAGAAGAGCCAGCTGCCACTTACATGCAATTTGAAATTCAACACCCCTTTTAGGATTCAGTACCTGAAAGCTGTCTCTGATTCCATTTATCTTAACCTTAAATGGATATGTGTTCTTTTCAGAGGTCTGAACAACACCAGATAGAGATAAAACTGGTGGACTGGTGGGAGCAGGTAACAAAAAAGGACCATATCTATAATTAGACCCTTACTGAGAGCTATACCTACTCCTATTCTGATAACTTTTGAAGTATATCTGGTTCCTTGTTGGATCCTCAGCAATGCCACAGTGTGTTCAATAAATATTGTGGAATCTGTGAATATATTGTTCTCCCAGAAATAAGGATGAATTATGATGACCACAAAAAATGGCGAAATACCAATTTGTTGTCAAAGTGCATAATAACAGTTTACATTGCTTTAAGGCAAAGATCATGTATTATTTGAATTATTCAAAAAGGATAGCCTCATATGTACTGTTTTATCTTCATTTCTATTTTAATTGAGCATTCTAAAATTGGCATTCTTAGTTGGTATTAGTTATTTTTTTCCATTTCAAACAAGAGGATCACAAAAATCAGAGGATGTATTAGACATGAGAAAGTGAAAATGCTGAAATTATACCCATTAAAAATTGTTTTAATTTAGGAGAATCCATAGCTAGTTGGGCCAGATAGGGTGTCCTGGGTGACCTGAGATGATGACTGTGGCCTGGGTCCCTGCAAGGTAAGCCTAGACACTCTCACATGACTCAGGGATCTCCTCCAGTGCTCTCAGGAAAGAGGTTCTTATAAAGCTCTAAATTAGACATCCAAAGATGCAATATCATGGCATCCAGAGCCAGAATGTGAAAAAGCAAATAAAAAAGAAGAGACATATGATCTGTTTTTGTAGACATTTCTCGGGATCTGTGCATTTCTTTATAATAAATAGTTTGTACTTCTTAAATATTTCAATAACTTTCTAGTCAAACCACTGAAAACCTAAGATATGTTCTTGGAAAGAATTATGAAATTTTAAAATGACCTTAGAAAATGATATATTAACAAATGTCATTAAGATATTAGTGGATGAGAAAGGACTCATGCACCTTGCTCATGCTATAAAAAAGACATACTTAACTTTTCAGATAATTTTCTAGAAGATATTTAAAAAGTATTAATAAGTAATTCCTCAGTTTTTGAGGTTTTTTGTTTCCTAGTCACTTTCTTGCACAGTAGGATACCTCAAATAAAATGATACTACTTATTGACATATAATTCTATATACAAATGAAATCAGTCAATATAGATGTAAAGTAAGAATAAAAAAACTGGACACATTAATTCTACAGAATACTAACCCTAAATAGGACACTTAATCTGATGTGGCTACATCACTGGCTGATTTCAAACAAAGTCTATTTCACTTTTCTGAAGGTCTTTGTGGACATTTTTTGGTACATCTCCAACTGAAGCTTAGTACAGTGGAGATCCCAGATGGTTGGAAAGAACATTATTATTGATAGAAGTCAGGAAAGCTTAAAATTCAAATGGCAATTTGAAATTGTCAACCCATATACCATGTGAGCAGCATTGTGCGCACAGGAATGCCTCCTGGGTGGACCGGACTATGCCTGAGAGCCAGGAATTCAGAGATCCAGCTGGGAGGTCACATGAAGTCAGGCCTGGGCAGCCACTTTGACCCTGTGTAACTTTAGTCAACAAAGCCTGTCTACAGAGAGAAGAATGATGTAGCCATGAACAACAACAAAAGAGACGCTAAAGCCCGCAAGGCTCTACTCAAAAGGGCAATGTTGCTTCTAATGAGTTACTCCTGAATTTCAGATCTAGTTTTTCATGAATATTGATTATATTCATGTTCTTGAATTGAGTGACATAATCCTTTCATTGGCTTGAGTGGGTTTCATTTTGCTATAACTAAACAGATGCTCACCAGAATATGAACTTCATGAAAGCAAGGACATGGCCTGTTTTGATCATGACTTAAAAACCATACTTAGCAATCACCGAAGACGGTTGAATGCATTGATTAAATAAAGAGAAATGTAATACTCCAGAGGAATCTGGGAAGTAAAGATGGTGAGGAAAAAAGTGGAGCAAGGCACTGAATACTGGATAGGACTTAAACTAGAAGAGAAGAGGAAGAAGTTTTAGGCAGATCAGAGCACCAATGAAGTTTCGTAATTGTATTAACCAACATTTAGTGTGTCTCTATGCTCCAGGAATTGTGCTAATTGATTTCACAGACATAATTAATGAAGTAGGTTATGCCTAAATGCCTCAACCAGTCCTCAAAAATACAGTCCCCTTTCTTTATGTCTCCACTGAGACATGATAGTGAAGTAGAATATGAAAAGGAGTGACTTACCAATCAGTCTGAGGTCTATTTCTCTACACCACCTACTCTGAGACTCCAGCCTGCCTACCTTGTTGATTGTAGTGCTTTATATAAATTTCATATTGATAGGGACAGAAGACAATCTCAGAAAAGCAGAGGAAAAGGAAATAAAAAATTTAACTTATGTGAAGGAATATTAGGTTTGAAAATATGCTGATACATATACCTACTTGTATGAAAATGTTTAAATTATTCACATGCAAGCTTCTCTATGAAACATGCAAAAAACAAGGATAAATGAGGCAGAGTGACTATATGAGTACTTTGAGAAGTAGAAAAGTTCTCTATAAACATAAGGCACTATTACAGTTATGTATTATTTTGATATACAATAAGACATTCATCATTGAATGAAGAACATGGAGGGAAAGGGTATGTGTAATGCCATTTGATTTTCAAACTTGGATGACACATCTACTAATTCTGAGCTATAATGCTAGTAGAAGCAATCACATATAAGTATGAATGTAAAATAAAATAAATTAGAATTACAGAACAGAGGATCAATGCTTTTTGGGGAATAAATCAGCTGTTTAGAAAGAAGATATAGCATTGTGCGCCTATGAAAGGGAAGATAAAAAGCATTGAAAACTTAGAGATTAGAAATATTGGCCTTCATGTGAAAGATGACACATGTTCTAGGAGGAGGCTTTCAGGATCTTTCCATTGGATCTTTAGTTGGGGTAAATAAGAATAAATAGAATAACATAAGTATTTCCATTCTGGTTACTCAAAGAGTAGCCCAGTAGAACTGTATGACCCATAAGAGAATAAGTAAAGCACTGTGCTTATAATTGTGAATGCAGGAGAAGAAATGAGATCTTTACTCAGGAAGACAATGTGAAGGGATGGGAGCATAAAGGTGAGAGAAGATCTCATCACCATCTCCTCAAGTGTTTAGTAACATTTCTATGTTAAGAGAATATGGAAGTTAGAATAGGAGGACCTAGGTTTCCATCTGATGGTATTGCTTTTGGTTGTATGGGCTCAAAAAGCCATTTCCTTTCTCTGGTAAAATGATGATAGTAATGGCTCTTGCTCTATGCAAGAAATTGTGAAAATCAAAGTGCTAATGATTGTAAAACTACTTTCAAGATTGGTGTTATATAAAATCCATCATTAAAAATATTTCTTTGAGGAGTCATAGGGCAAGGTTGGGGCTGGGCAGTTTGGCAAGTAATTTAAGTGACAGAAAAGGGATCACCTTCCCATATAATTCTAGGACAGTGTCTACCTCCTAGCCCCTTGATCTCCCCACTCCCACTGCTCAGACCTTGATGACTTCTTTACTATTCGGAGGCACATTTTCACTTTCATAAATTCCCTTACTATTCATATTCACCCAATCTTCTCTTTGGCTTAAACATATTTGGGGAGAAGAATGAGGAGGAAGAAAAGAGAGCAGTAATTAGGATAATTTCCCATTGCTCTGGTCTCCCAAGAATGCCCCTGCTTTTCCCTCATATTCCTGGCTTGGATTTTTTGTGACTCTTCTCCAGACAAGATGTCTTCTCTCTCTCTGTAGGTCTGCACTCAGCTCACCACTAGGGATCTCCTTATAGAAATCCAGAGCCAAGTTAATACGAAGGAATCTCAGTGATGCCCTGGGAGGTGGACTATGGCAACTATAGTCATTTGTATGTTATAAATGAGGAAGTTTGGGAAATAAAAGGTTGAGTGATTGATTCAAAACACCACTATGAGTTATTGATGAAGCTGTAAATGGAATCCAAATCTTCTCAATCTGAACTCAAAATTCAGTGATTTCTTTTTTCTTGAAACCTCCCAGAATTGTCAATGCTCTCAATGGTATTTAGAGTCATTTGCTTTACACATCTCAGATTGAGGAACAAAGGAAAATTTATATGCCCACTATTAATTTTATCCTTGTTGGGTAGCAGAAACCCTTTCAAGGTATTGGAATGAAGAAATCTTCTGTTCCATAAGCCTCAAAGTCCAAAGCTAATCAGTATATTTGATTTTTCAGCAGGATATTCTTTCATTTTTTTTTTCTCCAAATTATGTATTCTGGCTGCTGACATGCTGGGAAAACCATACCCATGCTCTTTTGTGAAAAACTCTTTTCCTATTTCTCCCTAATCTCTGTGTTGCCTTAATGGCCTGCCTCAGGTTGTGTCCATTGCTACTCAGGCATCAAGCAACAGGAGATTCTCATTCACACCAACCCTGCTCTGAGTCCTCACTCATTTCTTCATTGCAGCAGTATATGCTGGACACTTTTAGGTTCTAGAGTACTAAAGACACCACTATGCACAAAGTAATCACAATTCCCAAATAAAAATATAAAATAGAGAAGGTATCAGAGAGGGAAAGGGAGTAAGTTTTGAAATGTGTGGTGTATGTCTCTGTGTGTACATATCTGTGTAAGCTCACATGTGAACTATTTTAGATAGGGTGGTCAGGAATGATGAGGATGAATGGATGTCAGAAAAATTGAAGGAGTAAGCCTCATGAATAGAAGAGTCAGAGTGTTTCGGGTGAAAGAGTAGCAAAAGTCAGACTCCTGCATTGAAAGCATGCTGGTGTCAGTAGATAACAGGTGGTAGACAGTGAGGCTGGGGAACGACAAGGGGGATCACAGTAATGGGAATGTCCAGATGTTCAACCAACTGAATCATGCAGGTCAGAGCTCATATGCTTATTTGCCATATACATTTCTTCTTCGGTGAGATGTCTGTTAAAGTCTTTGGCCCAATTTCAGTTTTTTTTTTTTTTTTTTTTTTTTTTTTTTTTTTTTTTTTTTTTTTTTTTTTTTTTTTTTTTTTTTTTTTTTTTTTTTTTTTTTTTTTTTTTGAGTTTTCAGAGTTCTTTGCATGTTTTGAGTTCTGTTTTTACATTTTTTAAAATAATCTTCATGATCCTCACTACTGGACATATTAATAAATGTGGGCTTTCCAGCTGATTCATGAAAAATAACTGGAATAATAGGTAGAATCTCTTTAATTCAACCCAAAGTTGTGTGCACAGTGACCATGTGCCAGACCCTGTAGCACATGTTAGAGACAGGAGCATAACCTCACCTTAAGGGTCTTATAGCTTAAAGGTGAGGCACAAATACATGCAAACTCATTGAAATATTGTAAGTGCAATGACTGAGATGAAGCAAGATCTATTGGCACACAGAATTACCATGCATAGTTATCCTGGTGGTGCCAGAAATGGGGAAAAGCCATTAGGTAAAGTGTGAATAGGAAGCACTTTGGGGAAGTGGTTTGCAAGGGTTGTTGCTTTTGGGAGTTTCTTTGAAGTGCCAACTACTGTGCAATCTCTTTGAAGGAGACCACTTTTGAAAGATACAGGATGGAATGGGAACATGGGTAGAAAAATTGTAGTAGGGAAATTGGGAAAAATTATAATATGCTAGAAGGGGTCATGGCTAGATATATAAATTTGGTAATTTTCCACATTGTTGAAGAAATGGGGATAGATGGGTTTCTAAAAGAGAACACCCAGCATAAGAAGAGTTCAGGGCAGAATGTTAGAGGAACTTTCCACATGTAGAGGCCAAAGAAGGAAGAAGAGAACAATGAATGTCATGGAAACATGCAGGAGCAGAGAGCACAGACTTCAATGACAGCACAGGAAGCAAAATGCACAAAGACACGCCCTGATGCTCAGGGGCTGAGAGTCAGAGTAAAGATGCTGCTTGGTTTTCAATGAGCAAGAAGCATTTCTAAATTGCTCTGGGCTGCAGGCAGTATGTCTTTTGCATATAGAAATATCACATGGTAGAGCATAGAGATTATTGATATTGATCTGTTACTTTCCTTTTTTATCTTAACACAATGTAAGCTGTCACCCATAACCGAACAAGATACTTTGTGTATAAAATGATGTGAATTCATAGCATCTTTACCTGACATGAAGCAGAGGCTAACTGGCTTTTCAAGCTTCCATATCCTAAGAATCTATTGATATTTCAAATATCACTGTGAAAATAAATTCTATAATTGTGAAGAACAAGGAACATTAAAATGGAGCCCAAATTACATTTTTCATATGGGTTAATATAAAAATAAAACATGATATATAACCATTGAAACTGAAAGAAAGTGCATTCACTCAAATGAATCAATAAATAGTAGAGTAGAAGAGAAATGTATAGATTTGAAGTCAAACAGATTTAGGATTGAGTTAAAACTCCACCATTTATTTACTATCTATATGAACCTAGATAAATTATTCAAGTTCTTTGATCCTCATTTATTCATCCTTAAAATGGAATCAGGATTGCTTTGTTGCCAACATAATTGGACAATATTTAAGGTTTCAATTTATGTTTTTGTTTTTCCTTGTATGTGACAGACTGCTGACTGAGCTCCAGCACTAATTCTCTCCTTCTTCTTCTAATAATAGAAACACCCCTTCCACCAGACATTTAGCTGAGCTCATGGCAGTCAGCCCCTAACCATGTCTTCCCTGTCTTGCATCTACATCTGGCCATATTTAATTCAGGGCAAGTTGAGTGAGCAGAAGTGGTACATGTAACTGCAGGTTATCACCTTAGCCATGCTTGTGCTAAATTCTGCTTTCTGATCCTTGCTGGCTAGAAGACGATGCAGCTAATCCAGCAGCCTTGGAATCAGAGATGGAAGCCACATCTTGAGGATAGTATCACTTACCTCCTGACACACAACTGTACCTCTGGCTGGATGGCCTACTTATTTTTAGATGTTTTATGAGAGTGAGTGAGTGAGTGAGTGAGTGAGAGTAGAGATAAATTTTATTTAAGTTATTGTATTTTGTGGTTGCTTTCCTACTGGTTAATTCTCACGTACATCTTTGCTCCCCCAAAATCATGCTACTTCATTTTATTATTGCCTCAGAGGAATTATATGATGAATAATTTTTCCTTTGTTTTCCAAAGGCTTAATTCCTTAGACCTTGAAAAGTTTTTGGAGGAAGAAAAATAACAGAAAGGAATTCTTCAGTAGAAAAAAAAGGTATCTTAAAAAAAGCAACAAGTCAATGAGATCCTTGATCCTTTCTCCCCACTCTCAGCCAAGACTGAAAACTATTGCTCCTGGGCTGGAAGGAGGAAAAGAAGGAGAGTTCCAGCAGCCAAGATCATGCCATTAGGGCCTGGTTTTCTTGTAGCCCTTGGAGCAGGAAATGAGATCCTATAGTAGAAATGACAGATGGAACCTGTCCTGCCTAAAGAAGATTCAATGTACAGAGTGTGGACATGAGCAGTGTAGTTTGCTGGATCTGTACGAACACTTCAGACCATGAAAAGGAAAGTTTTAGCAGACTCTCATGTCAAACAATTACCCAGGGCCAGAGATCCACATTATCCTGCTCCAGGACCTAAGGGATACCCAAGAGCTTGAACTGAACATCACCTTGGGGGTGAAAAAGGAGGGGGCACAGAGAATGACAGGTTAATTTTGCACCAGCCCAGAAGCATGAAGATGTCGCTGCTATAAATCAGGTAGATTTCTGGGGGGAAAAAAAGTGATTCTTTCTCTTATGTTTGAGTTTTTAAGCTAAGATTTTTGTATACTACATCTGTATAAAATAAATAAACAAATAAAACATGCATCCCACAGTGTTCATTCCCTTTACCCCTCACATAAATCACAGAGGCAACTCTATGCCAAATCCTCTGCTAATGACCAAGCTAAATCAGTTGAGACAAATGCTTTTGTCCTCCACTGAAAGAACTCTTCTCAGAAGGAGAGTAAAATGGGTGCAAAATTTTCTATAAAGCGCTGTGGACTTAGAGAAGGAAAAAAGCTACCTCTGACTTGGAGAGCTGAAGAAGACTTCAAATCAGAGTGATATTGACCTAGACCTTGAAGCAGACTAATGCAGCTAGAGGGGACAAAAAGAGAGAATGCATTCTCATCCTGGGTGTACACTTTTCAACCATAAGTAGGCAATAGGTTGTCATGAAGATGGTTTTGAAGACTATCATCATTAAAGAAGCAGTGAAAACAAAGGAACTGAAAACAGGTTCAGGAAGAGGAAGAGAAGGGTAGACAGGTACCTACAGGGTGGATTGGTTTCCCAACAACCCTTACTCTCCTCTGTGAAAACCTGTCCTTGCTTATGCTTTAAAGAAGTAGAAAATTTCCATCTAGGAAGTAGAGAAGGACAGGTGCAACCAACAAGATAGGGAAAGAGCCTGGTGTTCTGGGAATGGTGAGAGGTTGTGGAGGACCTGGGGCCAGAGATGAAGAAGGCTGGAGAGATAGGTTGGGGGCAGCTGTAATCATGGGCCCATCCACAGTAAACCACGGGTATTGCAGATTCTAGCTAATCCCTGCTGGTCATCCACAGCATGAGGATGCAGTTTGTGAGTCAGGGAGTTAGCACTGACAGGGAGTCCATCCACCCAAATCCTTGTGCCTGTACTTGGTTACCTTTCCTATGTAGGAGCAGACTCAGGTGATTCCCTTCCCATCTGCATTTAGACCAATTTCCAGCCTCATCTGGACTGCATGGGAGTTGTGTTCAATAAATTATCACATGAGTTAATATAAAGTGCTCCTTCATGTGTCCTGGGAGACACAAGGACAGAAATCACTGGAAATCCAGACCAGGGTAGAATGTCTGCACTCCTACTTCACTGACATTTCCTATGCAATGGGAAGGAGAAGGGGAAAGATAGCAAAGCATCAAGTTCCCACTTTCCATTTAGCTTGTACCCCTCAGAAACAAAAGAAATGGCCTTTCATTTCTGCCTACTCCTGGGCAGATATAAACACATGTGCATGTTCTTGCACATGCCAGACTCATGGTGCCCTGGAAAGACCACCCTAAGCTTATAGATAGGGAGCACTTCTTTAAGTGCAAACCAGGTGTGATTCCTACACTGGATAAGTAGGCCTGGAGGGAGAGAAGTCTTGGGGTTTGAAATAGCCAGACCACAATTTTATGCCAGGAGACCTGAGCTGGCTCACCACCGAGCCAAACTCTATATGAAAAATCATAGCCTTAAGCTCAGTCAGAGGCAATTTAATTAAAGCGAGTTGGTTATCTAGACTCAATTTGTAACTTGGCAACCAGCAGCAATGTGCTTTTTTGACAGATTCTTTGTCTTCTGCCACCCAGGATCAGGTGGTGGATTGGTCTGGCTTTCTTTTCCCTTTTTTTCCCTTTCTATTGCTGTGGCAGCATTTTGTGCCAAGTTTTGCTTTCAGGTTCTTAAAAAAAACATGGACAGTGTGTAGGTAAAGGAGAAGGGAGGTAGGGAGATAGTTGGTGTTGTGGGGAAAGCGATGTACTTATAAATGTACCTACAAATGACTTGATGGCAAATAAAAATGAACATTTATTAAGTGTGATCTTTTACTTATTATTATAATTAAGAGCATATATATATATGTGTGTGTGTGTGTGTGTGTGTGTGTGTGTGTATATATATATATATATATTCTGCTTACCACATACAAATACTGTCCTAAGCACTCTATCTCCTTTACCTGATACATCATAACCTATTCTTAGGATCCACACTTTGCCATAGAGGCAAATATAGTGGATTAAATAGTGACCTCCCAAAATCTATGCCCATCAGAAACTTCACAATGTAAACTTATTTGGTTATAGGGCCTTTGAAGATACGATTACAGAATTGAGATGAAAGTATAGTGGATCAGGGTAGCTCCTAAATGCAATAACTGATAACATTATAAAGAGTAGATGCACAGAGATGTGAAGGAGAGGCCACATGAAAATAGAGGCAGAGATTAGAGTTATGCATCTATAGGCCAAGGAGCACCAAGGATTGCCTGCTACCACCAGAAACCAGGAGAGAAGCATGAAACAGATTCTCCCTCCCAGCCTTTCAAAGGAACCAAACCAACCTGATGATACCTTAATTTCAGACTTCTGGCTGCCAGAACAGAAAATAAAATTCTATTGTTTTAAGCCACCCAGTTAATGGCAGCCACAGGAAACTAACACAGCAACTAAACCCTTCCTTGCCCAAGGACACACAGGTGGTAAGCACAGAGCCTGTGTTCCCAATTACTCTGCTGTGCTTCCCCTATAGCCAAAGAGGTCTGTGGCCCCTGAAAGGTTCCCCAGCCACCATACCTGGCTTTCCCTGTGCCTTTCACACACACGATTATGGCATTCTTGGTGCTAAACCATTCAATATCCCCATTTGCTATAATATTCCTGTGTTTGCTTCACTAGCTGCCAGATTACAACACCTGTTAAAATAAATATGCTTCAATTACCTAAAATCACTCAACATTGCCAGTGTTCCTATGGATATAAAGCTACCGTAGTGATACAAATTTTAACAGAGTTTGAATTTGGAAGTAATAAGATTTTGTGATATGTGTAATGTGGAGTGATTTCAGTAGAAGGCATTAAAAAATGTCTGGTTCAGACCAAAAACACTGAAGTTCAGAAGCAGTCTTAAGACTCAGCCCACAATGATATTTAATTTGGAGTGACCTAAAAATCTGTGCCTCTTGTTTTTACCATTTTAGTTCAAAATTTATGTTTGTTTTTAATAACACAAGTATTTAAAGGTAGTTAGAAATGTGCTCGGATGGAAAACAAAGTTTTCAAAAATCTGACCCTGCACTTTACATTGCTTTAAATGCAATAAGAATGTGTGTGTGTGTGTGTGTGTGTGTGTGTGTGTGTGTGTGTGTGTTTTAGAAGAATATCCAAATCTACAGGTTGGGTACAAGTTTGACAGATTTTCAGGTCTGAGGAGCTCCAGGCTGTTAAAATTATACCAGTGTGAAACTGAAAGCTGTATCTCTGTGGGTAATGAGGCTTCTCCATACCTGACCCATGGGGATTACATTTGGTGAATATCTTTCTTGGCTACAATTTCCTAAATCTTGTGCAATATTAATTTGGACTTCAGGGGATCCACAATGGCATACACTGTGGTATTCACCCATCAACTCCTTCTAGCTCTGACACACATTTTCTGGGTTTCCCATTTAGGACCATTTTCCTTTTCATTTTTACTTTCATGTTTAAATTTACAAATATAATAATCACAACTCTGAAACAATGTCTTCTACTCCTGTTTTTAATTCATAGTTTATTCAGAGTGTTTGCAGTAGGTATATTCTTTTTTCCTTTTTTTAGCATATTTTATTGATTATGCTATTACAGTTGTCCCATTTCTTCCCCATCATTCCCCTCCACCATGCACACCCCCTCCCACCCACATTCCCCCCTTTAGTTCATGTCCAGCTTCTACATTTCCCACACTATTCTTGCCCTCCCCCTCTCTATTTTCTACCCACCGTCTATGCTACTTATTCTCTGTCCTTGTTCCCCTCTCTCCTCCTCCCATTCCCCCGTTCCTAACCCTCCATGTGATCTCCATTTCTGTGGTGCTGTTCCTGTTCTAGGGGTTTGCTTAGTTTGCTTTCGTTTTAGGTATGGTTGTTAATATCTGTGAGTTTGCTGTCTTTTTACTGTTCATATTTTTTAACTTCTTTTTCTTAGATAAGTCCCTTTAACATTTCATATAATAAGGGCTTGGTGATGATGAACTCCTTTAACTTGAACTTATCTGAGAAGCACTTTATCTTCCCTTCAATTCTAAATGACAAATTTGCTGGATAGAGCAATGTTGGATGTAGGTCCTCAACTTTCATGACTTGGAATACTTCTTTCCAGCCCCTTCTTGCCTGTAAGGTCTCTTTTGAGAAATCAGCTGACAGTCTGATGGGAACTCCTTTGTAGGTGACTGTCCCCTTATCCCTTGCTGCTTCTAGGATACTCTCCTTCATTTTAATCTTTGCTAATGTAATTATGATGTGCCTTGTTGTGTTCCTCCTTGGGTTCACCTTCTTTGGGACTCTCTGAGCTTCCTGGACTTGCTGGAAGTCTATTTCCTTTGCCAGATTGGGGAAGTTCTCCTTTATTATTTGTTCAAATAAGTTTTCCACTTGTTGCTCTTCCTCTTCCCCTTCTGGTACCCCTATAATTCAGATGTTGGGATGTTTAAAGATGTCCTGGAGGTTTCTAAGCCTCTCCTCATTTTTTTGAATTCTTGTTTCTTCCTTCTTTTCTGTTTGTTTCTTTCTTTCTTCTTTCTGGTCCATTCCATTGATTTGAGTCCCAGTTTTTCTCCTATCCCTATTGGTTCCCTGTGTTTTTCTTCATTTCACTTATTGTAACCTTCATTTGTTCATCTAATTTGAGACCAAAATCAACCAATTCTGTGAGTATCCTGATTACCAGTGCTTTGACCTGTGCATCTGATAGTTTGGCTATCTCTTGGTCGCTTAGATGAATTGGCTGTGGTGAATTGATTTGTTCTGTTTAAGCCACTTTTTTTTTTTTGGTCTGGTTGCGGCTATTACATAGTGAGGGGCAGAGCAGTAGGTGTTCCCCAGGGCAGGGCAGCCCATTGGCTGGGTTGTGATGCTGTATGTGGGGGTGGGGTCTGAGAGGGAACAATGGCACTTGCTCTACTCTCTCTCTCGGATTCTAGTCCCCTCCACCGCTTCCCCTTTGCCTGGATTATCTGGTGCAAATGTGGGACTGCCTGGTCAGCCAGCTGCCTTTCGAGGCATCGCTGGGTCTGCCCATTGCCACCCCATGCCTAGGGTCTGCTAGCCGCCACCTGTGTGCCTGGGGTCTGCTAGCCACTGCTGCCTGTGTGCCCGGGTCCTCTAATCTCCACTTTTTCCTGCCGCTACTCTGCCCCTCTTACCAGTCTGGATGAATGGTTGTTGGACTTCTGTCTAGTTCAATTTTCTATCAGTTCTGGTTGTTTTCTTGTTTCTAAACCTTTGTTGTCCTTAATTTTGGTTGTGTGAGGAGGCATAGTGTGTCCACCTACACCTCCATCTTGGCTGGAAGCAGTATACTCTTGTATTTTCTAAACCCAGTATTGAAGGACAGTGTGTCAGTGGGGTTAAGGAGCAAGGGACTGAAGCAAATGTGGAAAAAGCTGAACTTCTCAATTTTGCAGTTTTGTGTTAAAGTCATAGTTCAGGGATTTGCACACTTTGGGGACATTTTCCACCACAAATAAGCTCTATGACTGGGAAATCAGATCTACATTGTTGTGGCAGTTGTCATGGCTCTTGGCCATGTAATTAGATGTGCTCTGCAGTTGTGGCATGTCCACACCTCAAAGAACCCACTTTCTTCCAGAGCCTGTGGAGGCAGTACAGGCATGAGGGCATGCTTACTGAGCCATCTGAAAGTGCCATCCAGCCTGGCCAGTAACTCTGGACGATGGACAAAAGGCTAGGCTGGATCAGATTCTCCCTTGGGAAACTGGGAGTAGGATAAGAGATTAAGTTAGTGGCTGGACAGAAACCAGCAGACATAAAGAAATATAGAAAAATTTCATTCATGGTAGAACACTGGAGTAAAGTTCCATGAACTGAGATCAATGAACATGCTCTACTTCTAGCCATTTGGAGGCCAAGTCTGTGAGACATCTCTGTCTCCTTAAAATGAATTTCCCTTTCCAACTGAGTGACTTTAATTAATTCCAGTCAACTGCCTAGATTAAAACAGAGGGGAAAGTGACCAACAGACAGAGCTTTTCCCACACCAGTTGGCCCGGCCCTCCTTGTACCTACCTCCACTCCCACAGAGGCACTGTTCCTTCTTCCTGTCCTTGCCCACGCCAGAGTTGGCAGAGAAGACATAGGTGGACCTAACCTGAAAAGGATGCAGGCACCGAAAGAGCTGTGAGGAAAAAAGGATCACACAGAACCAGAACACAAAGACAAGGGGAGATGAAGATACACAAAGCAGAGAGAAGCCCATGATGGTGCACCTGCTGTGGATGGCTCATTGTTGCACACCAGTTGATTCCTGTGATGGTTTGTTTTATGTGTCAACTTGAGTATGCCAACAGGTGCCCAGATTTAACCTGATTTCTGAGTATCTGTGATGGTGTTTCAGATGAGATTAGTATTTAAATCAGTAGACCCAGAGAAGTGGTTTTCTCTCCCTAGTGTGAGTGGGAATCATCTAACCTGTTTAGAGCTCGAATAGAACAAATAGGCAAAGAAAGTGGGAAGTTGCTGCTTTTTGCTTCCTGCTTACATACTTGAACTGGTCATTGGTATTTGCCTTCTCTTGGCCTGAGAATTACACAATTGGTTACACTAGATTCATGGGAAGTCTTTACATAGGGACTAGAACTTACACCACCAGTGTTCTGGGGTCTCTAACTTGCAGATGGCAGATCATGGGGCTTGTCAAATTCCATGATTACATGAACCAATTTGTCATAATAAATCTCTCCTCATATATATCTTACTAGTTCTGTTTCCCTGAAGAACCCTAACTAATACAATCCTTTATCTTCTTATTGGAAATGCCCACAAACGAGATGGGAGACATGAAAGATGAAACAGTGCTCCATCTTGAAATTTTGATACAACATTATTATTATTTTTTAATTAGTAATGAGTAATTTTTCATGAGTAATTTTTAAATATGGATTTTATATTTAACAAAATCCTATGATGAGAAAATTCAGGGTTTCTACATGGTTCTCTGTATGTTCATAAAGATAAAAAACTTGCTCATTCATCTGATATTTCCATACAATCCCCATGAGCACCAAACCTATAAGGCACTGACCACAATTTTCATTTTTCTTCTTTTTGATATCTAGGGGCAAAGTAATAAAGTGATTGTGGAATATGATTCATCTTTACATGTTTTGCAAACTATTGGCAGGATACTGGGAGAAGCACAATTTCAAGGCAGTGAACATACAGCATGATCCATGTTCCAAACCATGGCTGGCAGCTGGGTGCTAATGGGCTCTTCCCAGCAGTGCACCCAGCTACTGGTCTCTTCCTGGCACTCAGTCAAGCATCACTGATGACCAGTAAGTAGCCTGCCCACACCAAAATTGAGAATTCCACTTTTATATTTGAATAGAGCTATCCAGGGGTCTCTCTATTTGATCACAAGAGGCAGACAACTTGGATGTAAAACATAATAGGCAATGAGTTTTGAGAGGCAGGATGTGATCTGTGGTGAGGAATAACAAGATGAGAAGGGATTCAGTCTTGAACCCACAGTGCCTTGTCAGGAAGATATAAAACTGGAAAGGACAGAATACCTTTGTTTTATGAGCCCATTCATCGGTCTGATACTAATGTCAATATCAAAGAAGCATTTATGAAACCTCCAGTTAGTCTAAATGCTGTGAGATGATAATTGTCCCCAGGGCTGGAAATCTGCGTATGAATATATTGAAGTTAAGTATCTCTAGCTCTTTCAGCTCCCTGTTCCTTACTACACTGACTGGTGCAGAATCTTCCACATTCCTTCAGTCAGGGTAGAATGTATAGGGTTAGTAAGCACTTGGCTCTGCAGGTGGAGTTCCCACTGTAGACCTTGTGTCATGTCCTTCTGTATCCTTTTCACTTGGATCTTCCTGGATAGCACCAGAAGTCTACAAAACAGGCTCATGAGATCACACCCATCTGTCAAGGTTAGGGATCATAAACTTCACAATTCCTTTGCCAAAAAGTACAAATTGCTATGATTGATTAATCACCCTCAATGTGAGCTCTGCTGTGGTAAGAAAGGGAAGGATGGAGATGAGGGGTATATGTAAATAAAGCAAAATCAAAGTGACTAAAAACAACAGTGTAAGTTAAATCAGTGCTTCCTTCAAAGCTCAATGAAATGGGAGGGAAGATGGTCTCTTATGATAGTCAGTATTGGCTTTTTTCTTGTCACACTAAAACAGTATGTATGAAACAAGCATGTTCATCATCATGTCCCACTGTATTCATGGTATTCTTCACTTTCCCAGTTTACAGATAAGTTGTTAACCAGGTGTGAATAAAGAATGGTTTCAATTTAATACTCTAATTTTTTTCCTCATCCTGTGATGTGAAAATTCTTGCCTGTAACCCTCAATATTTTAATTTGAGTTTATGTACCAGAACACCAGATTTCAGTGCTATAATTATCATTTTTGATTAGGTAAACCAATCAATGAACAATGTAATCTTTAGAACTAGAAGAAACCTCATCATCATCAATTTCAAAGTCTTCATTTTATTTTATTTCATTTTTATTTATTGATTTTAGAGAGAAAGAGGAAGAGAGAGAGAGAGAGAGAAAGAGAGAGAGAGATTAATTGATTTGTTGGTGTACCTATTTATGCATTCATTGGTTGATTCTTCTTTGTGTCCTGACTGGGGATTGAGCTTACAACCTTGGTGATCTGGACAAAGCTTTATCTAAGTGAGCAGCCTCACCAGGACTCAAAGTCTTCATTTTAAGGAGGAGGAAACTTAGGCCTAAAGAGGTCAGGCAACATGTCATTTGCCTATTTTTTTAACTTAAAAAAATTTTTATTAAATTTATTAGGGTGACATTGGTTTTGTCACCCCAAATTATACAGATTTCAGGTGTACAATTCTACAATACATCACCTGTATATTGTATTGTGTGTTTGCCACCCCAAGTCAAGTTTCCTTCCATCCCCATCCATCCATCTGCCTCTTAAGTAAAAACACTGGTATCAGACATGATCAGACTGGGCTGTGTCAAGAGGAGAGACTGAGAAGGGACTGAAGGCACTTCTTGGGGCTCCACAGGACTAGACAGTATGTGCTGCAGCAGGGACTTCATTGCCAGTCCAAGGAACAAGGATATAAAAATGACCAACAGTTTGAGCTTCTCATAAAAGCATTGTTTCCTATAAAAAGGTTATCTTCTGTTCTGAGTTTGTCATTGCTATTATTTAGATTAAAATGTCTTTCCCGAAACAGAATAACGGCTACCATAGTTGGCAATTTAAAAATTTTCTTTCTAGGAGAAATAAAATAAGTGATTTCCCTCCCTAATTTTTTTCCAGCTTTGATTTTTTTCTAATTGCTCTATTTATTGCTCTTTCAGATCTAAAATTCTGGGAAACCACTGCCTTAAGCCATAGCGTGTCACTGGAAATTTCTAAATCAGAGAGTAGCATGAACAGAGAAGTAATTTGGGAAAATTAATTGTTTTCAGTGGATAGTATCAACTTTAGTGAGAAAGAAAATGGAGTCAGGAAGCCTGCCTAGAAAACAGTTGCATCACAGTCAGCTTAGAGTCAGAGGAATGAGCTAGCAGGAAGTGTTGGAGGGTGGAGGGTAGGGCAGCCAAGGCTGAAACAAAGAAAACAGGAAAGCAGAAGGAAGCCGATAAGATTTTTAGGAGATTTCAAACTCAAGGTACACAAAGGGGAATAATTTACATGGGGACCAGGAAAACCTGGAGAAGTTAGAGGAAAAAAAACTGATTAATTTGGCAATAGCTGTATTTGGTGTGAGGGTATAGTAGATGCATAACAGAGAATATCCAACTAGGGAATTTGGCAAAGCAGGACAAAGATTCTGTAGGGCAACCAAATGGGAAACGCACAAAAATGTAGTAGCCACAAGAATGGAGAGAACAGACACACACACAGGACTAAGGGCTGAAGAGGATAATTTATGCTTTATAGAGAGAAGGATCAGCAGACAGTGATGGAGACAGAAGATGAGCCCAACAGAGAGGAAGCCCAGGAGGAAAGAAGAGTTTTAATAGGAAGGAAAGAGTGTTTGATTCCTTTATTCCTTGCTTTCTCCCTCTACCCTTCTTTCCTCCCTCCCCCCCCCTTTCCATCCTTTACTTCTTCTATCAATTCCTTTATCCATTTAACTATTGAGCATTTGCAATAGTCCAGACTGGGAATTTAGCCCTGGAGAAGTAAAATATTGTAGTCTAGGTTCGGAGAAGGAAACTATCAGGTTCTAGTGAAGGGTGGAGTGCAAGGTGAAGAATGTACCTTACCTCCACCAGCTCAGGGTTCCCCAGCTTCTTCTGTCTCTTATCATGCTCTTTTTCTTTACACCCTGGTCCTGGCCAGAAGCATTAGTCAGAGTGCCGAGCCAAAATGAACAAAATGTGGACTGTAAATGCTGTCAACCCCTTCAGAGTGAAGGACAGGCTTCTATTGCCACATATGTTACAGGCAGAGTAAATTTAAGTAAGGACCACAAAGATCCTTATCCCGGGCAGGTCTGCTTGCTTTGGGAATGGGCATATCTGACAGCATACTTCCAGTCGGGGAAAGCAGCTGCTGCTCTGCTCCTTTGCAAAGACCTTATTCAGTTCTTTAGAAAAAAAAAATGCTTTAATGGCAATATATGGAAATTTCTGACTGAAGTGAAGTGATCCTTCTTGAACTAAACAGCAACCAAATGAAACAGAGCCCTAATGATTAGGGTTCTTTAGAGATAACCTTTACTTTTAATAAATTCTTGGATTCAAAATCACAGTTTGGAGAAAAAAATAAAAATGTGTGTACACACACACACATATACACATGTGTGCATATAACATTCACAAATACATTTCAACAAATATTCAATGAAACAAAAGGGAAACAAAATACAACATGGAAAGCTATGAAGAATACAGACATGGTGCTACTATATAAAAACCAACAGGAGGAGGTCTACATTCAGTTTAACTTAATCTCCTCATTTTGTAGGTGAGGGTGAAGGCTTTACTGAATTCTTTAAGTTGTTACATGTTTTAAGCAAGTTTTTTAATTAAATTGTAAACAATAACATTATATTGATTTTTTTTTCTTTTGGGGATTTTAACTATTGAATTTAATTATTCCACTTAATTTCATACATGGGCCCAAGGCTTCTGAGAAATGAGAGCACTGGTAATAAGTCAAATAAATGAACATAATAAATAAAAGATATTTGGAAATGACTTTTTGTTCAAAGTTGACTTTCTTTAAAAGTTACCATTTCCTGTAGGTTCACCCTTTTTAACTAAAAAGTAGTTATTTTTTTGTGATGCAGTATTTGTAGCAAATTGAATTAAATGGCTTTGTTGTAAAATTTGCTGTACTCAAAGATATGTATGCCTCTGTGTCCCATCTTTCACTCCCTCGATTCCTACATGAGGGGCATGCTAAGAAGAGTAACAGTAATACATGCTATAAATGAATGTAAAAACTGCACATGGATATACAGTGGGGATGGAGGGCAAGGTAGTGCTAGGAGCTTTTTAGGAAGTAGTACAGGTCACACTGGATGATTTACTGGACATCAGGAGTTATAAGGATGAGGAAGGAATCTAGGAAGAATCTTTAAGAAATTAATTGGGAAGATGTATTTTTTACCCAATAGAATTCCAGCGCTGCTGCCAGTCCTTCATGAGTAGACAATCATTTCACAGGTCACAAGCTGTTTGAAAGACCTTCTTTATCATTCTTTTAATTTCACACTTATCAAAATTTATCCTTCAATGCTCAGTCTCCCTACTGGATGTGCACTTCCTCTCTTCAATAAATTAATGCAAAACTCCTGTATATCTGAGAAAAGTTTTATATTCCAGCTTTAATTTTGAAATTTCCTAAATCACATTTCTCACTTTTTCTGTCTCATTTTAATGTAGAGAGAATTAGAATAAAGGCCTGTGACGGCAGAGGCTGAGGCTTTTGCTCCTCTTGAGAGAAAAGCCATGCTGTCATCCTTATTCCTCCACCAGACTCATTAGTCTGTGTGTATGTTTTAATTCATCCATAACAAGGTGGACACTGCTGGCTGGTGTCTGCCACAATTTTATTTGTATATAAAAATGATATTAACTTCCCCTCATCAGGGTATGTTGAGGTTCTTGGTTATATTTTGAAGGACTTTTTAAAATGCTGCTTCATTGATGGTGTTGGCCCAAGCATCCATGAGGATGGATTATGGTCACTGGTAGATGCAGAGTGTGGCCTTGGCAGAAGGCAGAGTGATCTGGTACATAGAGAGAATTGGGTCCTAAGACTTTGGCCATTTCTACTCTTGCCAACTGTGGTCACTAAATGGTCCCCTTATTACTTCATTTTATGCAAAAGGAAACAAACTGCCTGACTTTAAAAAAGCAAATAAACTAAACCCTTTGAGACATTATCATAATATATTTGACATAGAGTATCTAGCTTTACTTTCTGGTTGGTGTCTGTTTCTTATATTCTCTAGAAAACAATGTCAATTGTCAGTACCATAGAGTGCAATGTTGTTTATTCAAAATGACCAGGCACTGGCTGGAATGAGTTTGATGTACATATGTTGATGTGGGCATTTGCTAAGAATGTGATGATTTCACACCCAAATCAGCCTTTGGCTCTGGAGTCTAGCAGCTAGCATTGTGGGTCATTGCTGAACCTACCATCTGTCTCCATAGAAAGAGAATTGTCCCATATCCCTTTCCAGGAGCAGAATATCATTAGTGGAACCATGTGTCAGAGCATGATGATGGGGTCAATGATAACAATGATCTTATTACACAGCACATTTAGGTCATAGGAAATGCAAAAAGGGCTAGCAGGCAAAGAACACCAAATAGTTCATTTTATAACCTCTGCCATGTAAAGTACAATTTATAAATATTAGAATTGTGCTATACAATATATGTGCTTATATGTTAATAATTATGTAACTTGTTGAGTAAGTCACTATTTTTTAAATAAAGTGTAAGTTGTGAATTAAAACATTATATCTTTCCAAAAATAATTTAAAAAAAAAACACACACACACACACCCAAATGAGAAAGTGAAAGAGTCATTCAAACTTGTGAAGACTGGAGTATGCCTAGTCACACAGCATGACTTTATGTTGCATCAATACTAAATGAGACAGATGCATTCACTTGAATAGACTAAGGGAAGCACAGGGTAAGATCAACAATGGTGAAGGGTATAGTAATTTTATATCATGTTTTATTCTAAATATTTATAATGTACTAAGTTTTAAAAATATTTTTAATTTATTGATGAGAGAGAGAGAGAGCAAGAGAGTGAGAGAGATTTGTTGTTCTACTTATTTATTTATTCACGGGTTGCTTTCTGTATGTGCCCTGATCAGGGATCAAACTCCACAACCTTGGTGTATCAGGATGATGCTCTAACCAACTGAGCTACCTGGCCAGGGCTATCATGTACTAAGTTTTGAAATTATTTATTCACTAGCATGATGATATCTTATACTAAAGTCATGATATATATTGATCTTAATGTCATATATGATATTTCATCATAATCAGAAAATACTAATTTCCTTATTTTTTAAAAAAGTGAACTTACAGCCCCTCAGTTTTTCTGAAATCATATACAGTAAATGCTGTTGTTTAAAACCAATGTTTCTGCAGAATGAGAGATTCCATGAAGCAATATTTAGATAATCTAATCTAGCATTTTCCAAAATGTTTATCAGAAAATAATAAATATCTATGATTCTCTGTAAGAAAAATAATGTGTGGCTAAGTACATTTAGGAAGTGCAACATATAATAATATATCCTATCTCAGTGACTCTCAACTTTGCCCCCAAAACTGAACATTAAATTTTCATGAAACTAGAGCTCCTTATAGCACACTTTGGGAAGTGTTATTTTTAAATAACTTAATAGCCCAAATTGACTGTGGAGAGTCAAGAATAATCAAATGACAAAACTGAGAGTGGACACAGTCAGTCATATGACATGATCTTTGATTCTGTTCTGCACACTCACAAGAGGCAAGTATTTTTTTTTTTCAGTTTTTTATGCCAGTATATTAGTTTGAAAATTCTAGAACTGGCACTATGAAAATTTTATATATTTTCTTATAGAAATACAAACTTACTTTCAAGACATACATAAGATTATCCATATTCTTTTTTGAAGATTATCTACATTCTTTAAGATTTGTTGAATTGGACTCAGTTAACAGGAACTAGTTTTAGAAGGTAAGAAATTTAGTATTGCTGGGCACATGAAGTCTGAATGAAAATGAAAGGAAATAGGATACTTAGTACTTGAGGGAAAAAAAGAATAAAATCTTAGAGCAAGAAGGTAACAGTGTAGAGGGGAGAGAGAGGAGGAAAAAATTATGAGTATGAAGCAGACAAATAAATTTATATAAATTCAGTAAAGCAATGTTCTTTCTATTTTACTAAATATAATATAAGTAAGTTTAAATAATTTTTACTTGCAGGCTTAGCCATTTTATTAGAGTTGTCTCTCTCCACTGATTTATTTTCTTTTCTGTTGGCAGACCTGTATATCTTGCACAGGAGTAAAAAGAAATTTGGTGGAAGAATAAGCAGCTTAATCTTACCATGTCATACACTGAAACTACGTCCTCAGACTGCCAAGTCTGTTACCCTCCAAAGACAGGGAATAATACATGTCCAAGTGCCCACTGCAGAAATCTAGCCTTCATGCTGAATGTCTTTCTCTCTGTTACCCCTGCATTAAATAAACTAACAGCTCAAGCAACTGTTTAAAGAGGTTTGGACTGAAGTTGAACAGCTATGGTTTTCATTCTAATTACTCCACAGAATTTAGAAGAATTTCAGCTATTGAATTCTCTAGAAATGCATTGAAGTATTTTATCTACTTTCTAGAAATGTAGAATAAAAGATGTGCCATAGTTTACAAATTTTGAAATATTCTTACATTATATCACTTCCTTAATGTGTGAAATACCTTGACTGCCATTTGGACTGTAAGCTGCAGGAAGCTAGTACTATATACCTCGATCTTCTCAATTTCCACCGTATCTCATTTATTACTGGACACAAAATAACATTTAAATACTTTTTGGTCAAATAGATGAGTAATAACACTAATACAAAATCAGAGTACAATGAAGTCCTCCATGGGAGCCAATATTGCACCCTGGCTATCATTGTTAATCCTTGCAGTAATGGTAGTCATAAACACATATGTTTAGCGGACACACCTTGGCCTTATTTGCTCAGTCTTATCCGTGGTAACAACATCACAGTTTTTGAGTAACTAAGAATGCCTCCCATTGTATGCAGTCTTGTTCTCAGTAAGGTGTGTTGTCCTCTCCTTGTCAAGAGTGGAGCATGACACACAATTTTAGCCAATCAGGTGCTCTTTGCTAGTAATTTTTAAAAATTTAATCTTTATTGTGTTTTCTTTTTCCATTACCATTTGGTCCCCTTATACCTTCCCTCTCCCCAGCAATCACCACACTGTTGTTCATGTCTACAAGTCCTTCTTCCTTTTTGCTCAACCCTTTCACCCCCTAACCTCCCCATCCCAATAGCTGTCATCTACTCTCTATCTATGAGGTGGTCTCTGTTTTGCTTGTTAGTTCAGTATTTGAACTGTGTGGTGATAATTTAACCTCATGATGTTGCCCTAAAGCGATAGTCCTCTATATCCACTACTTTGATTCCTGAAGCTGTCTGGCTCTTGCCCTTTCTATGGCATGAATGACCTTATATTTCTCATAAAAAGAAAAAGTCCCCCTCCTCAACAGAAAATCATCCAGAATCAGGTAAATGAAATCGCAGAGAATCATAATGCACTCTTGAACTCTGGTGCATCTTTATATATACATATGTAGTAAAGCTTTCAGTCATTAAATCAATAATGCAACAAAGATGCACCAGGGACTTTGTGCTGGGAATAGAATGGTGACAAGACAAAGTTGAGCCTTTGTGGATTTTTCACTAAAGGAGACAGAAATAAGTATGTAAACAAGTGAATAAAATACATACAGATTGCTATTATTGTTGTGAAGGGAATTAACAAAGTCCCATGACAAATAATATTAATGATCTACTTTACATTAAGTTATCAGAGAAGGCTCTCTAAGCTGAAAAAAAAAATGTCCTCACTAGAACTAATGTAGAGTGTACTATATGCAAGTCACTGAATTAAGTACTTCACATTTAAGTTTCATAACAGTCCTATAAGTTAATCTTTTTATTTAAATATTATGATTAAAGAATAAAACTGAAATTCATTAACCAGTACAAGATCAACTAGTTAGTAAGCAGTATAGCTGGAACCAGATGTTGAAGCAGAGTATAGAGGTCCTAGTCCTTGGGGAAAAAAAGATGACAAGACCTATGGGAGAGAGAGCCCAAACCAAATTGACTGTGGTTTAGGAGTAAAAACTGTGGAGTTTGGTGGAAGACTCTGGTGTGGTGGGGCATGAGGGTTCATGGAGCTTTGCCCAGTCACATTGTAACCTTCCCCATCTCCCCAAGAGGTGAGATTGATAAGTATTAACTCAGGAATTGCAGGTTGCAGTACATAAAGCTAGCTGGTGCTACAGCCACAGACACTGCTATATTTTTTTAAAAAATTCATTTTTTATCCCAAGAAAATTAAATATTTATAATTACCTTTGTTGGGAACCTCCTTGCTTGGTTTCAGAAGCTGTAACCCCCCATGGCTAAGGCTGAGTGAGACACCTTGGGACCCTAAGCCACTCAGGAAACAAAGCTTATCCTTCTGGCAGGAGTACTGCCTCTGCCCACTTCACCCTGCCTGGACCCCAGTGCATGACTGGTTAGCCAGTGATGGGTAAGATTCCTCAAGGGAGGGATGATTGAAGACAGACATGGTCACTAGGGGGCCCTCAGGGAAGGACTTGGGGGGCTATGGAAAAAGGGGGTGATGGATCTTCAACCCTCCACTTTGACATAGCCTGAGTCCTCATTCTGTCTGCAAGAAGTCTCCTAATCTCTTGGCTGCCTTACTTCTCCTGCTCCACCTAAGCCTGAAACAATGCTGGAGGTGGGTGCAGCCCTGTGCTGGAAAGGGCAGGTTCCCTGGGGGATCAGGCCTAAGGAAGAATATGTAAACTCCTGTAAAACCTGCCTTGCAATACCCTCAATTTAAATGATAAGGGTCCAAGCCTGAAATGAGTTTGTTTCCCCAAAGTTTTATGGCCCTTTAGCTATTTGTCCCTGACTCAGAATAGGCCCTTAGAGTTCTTTGAATGCCTGACATTGGTTGATGAGCTTTCCATATATGCCCTGTATTCCTATGCAAATTAAAGCCAATAAAAGCTTGTCAAGGCAAAGGTCAAGGTGCTCTCCCCTTGAGAGAGAGGCCTTGCCATCCCTTTTCTTCCACAGGACTCAGTAGTCCGTGTGAATTTGTCTCATCTCAGCCATAATGCCGCAGACACTGCGGACCGGAGTCCGTGTCATGTCTTCACTGGCATTGCAGTACTTGCATAGGATGTTTAATGTCCAATAAGACTAACATGTTTCCTTTCCCTTGTGACATTTAACTGCATATTTTGAGAGTATTACTTTTGCTATACTTAATGACTTGTTTCTTCTATTCATTTGATTATACTGCTCTGGGCACATACTCCAGTATTTTATGGGAATTCATGCACCAGCTTACTTTTTGAGAATTCTTAATTTCAGCAATACCTATTGCTTGTATGTTAACTCTAAGATTCTAATTTCTATAATTATTAGGAGCCTTACAAAGACCTACTTTTAAAGTATTGCTATGTAACTCTGCAAGGAGGTAATATATCAGTTCATTAACCTTTTACCTCGTAACACATGTACCAAGTGCCAATCATGTGCTAGCCATGGGGCAATGTAAGGAGAATTTTAAGAAGAAAATAGGGTCTAGGCCTTTGAGAGCTCATGGTCTAAGGTAGATATTTGTAAAAAATGCATAGGAGAAACAAAAAAAGAAACTTCCAATTCTCTTTACTTAAAGTTCCCCCCCACACACACACATTTTATCTCTATTTCTATACCTTTGTTATCAAAGCAAAGAAATAATGAAGGTCATAAGAAAGTAAACATTTATGGAATAACTTACATACTTATAAGTCTCAGATTAGGCTTTATTTAAAAAAATTTTAATATTTAAAAAAAAATTATTGACCTTAGAGAGAGAGGAAGGTGTGAGGGAGAGAGAAACATTGACATGATAGAGAAACATCGATTGAGTACCTTCCATATGTGTCCTGGGTGGGGATCAAACCTAAAAAACAGGTATGTGCCCTGACCTGGAATCAAACCCCCAAATTTTGCTGTAAAGGACAATGCTCCAACCAACTGAGCAACACCAGCCAGGACCATGTTTGGCTTCTTAAAAAAATACTTATTCCAGTGGAAGTGAATACACAGTTAGATTTGAGAACGGGTGAAGAGAGATTGTTGGTTTACAAGGCTTGGGGTCTGTGTATCTTTCTGATTTATCAGAAATTTACTGAGCAGAGAGCATCATTCATTATTCAGAAACATGTACAAATCCTTTTCAGAGTTACCAAACCAACTGCTGTATTTTAGTTTTTGGAGCCGCTTGGTAGGCAGATTCATTTCGAGAAAGCTTGAGCAGACTGAAACCACTAAGGGCCACTTCCTCCACTCCATGTTCGCTGCAGAGCAGAGCAGTTACACTGGAGCTGTGTGATCCAAGCCATTGTGAGGCCTTGCCAGGAAAGAATTGGTACTCTCAGCAGAAGCTATAAACATCCAGAGTAAAGAGGGAAGAGCTATTCTGAATGAGAAAAGAACAAAGATCCATGGCAGGGCCATGAATGAATCAGCTATCATTTACTGTTCAAGGGCCTGGCCAACAGCAATGCTTTTGACAGGTACCTTAAGCACTACTGCCATTTCCTGTAATTACTTAGAGATGAAGGGAACTGAGCAACTGATTGTCTGGGGAACTGCTTACAGACATCCAAACTTGGAGAGAGGCACAGGACTCCCTTCTTTGCAGGGTTCATTCCAGAATAAAGGCCTTTGTCGAAAGAAAAAAAGACTGCTTCTAGAATGTGATGAGAGGTGGATCTTACTGAACCTGGAGGTGTCTGGGATGCCTGCTTTTGTGTGTGTCTCAGATGTGAGAACAATTCCTGCAGAATGCTAACATCTTCTCTAACATCAAGTCATGATGCTGAGTGAGAAGAGGAATACTCCTTTTTGCCAAAATGTAACAACATCTCGAAAATTGTGGAATAATTATCATTGTTCAAATTTTTGGCTACTTCAAAGAATATGATAACTTGCTCTAAAGATCCCTTGTGACTAAAAACTGAAATGTTCTGTGTGGAGATTTATATCATGAAGGCAAACAACATCTATGGACCCACAAATACTGGAACTATTTTAAAACCAATTTTCAAAAGAGATGTAAAGTCATCCTATTCTTATAACTTAACAGGGATTGGTTGCAATAAATTTGATACCAGTTTTTACTGTTTAAACTTTACTCTGCTGGTGATTTTTGTTTATTTTTATCCCTTAAAATCTTTGCAGAACAAATACATATGAGCTGGTTCTCAGACTCTTTTGATATATGGATAATTCCCACTCAAATTTTAGGTTATCTTACCTCATACTATGTTTAACAAGGAGTTTAGTTTCTTGACAAAAGCAAACTGAAAGTCCTCTTCTGATGGAAAATTTCTTTTGGTTTTAAAGGCTAATAACCACATATCACATGACATAATTTAGTAACTTATAAAAACTACCTTTTATAACCCAAGTATAAATTCAAATCTTAGCTCTACCATTTTAGAACTATGTGACACAGTGTGGATAATTATATCCTTGGCTTTAGATTTCTTATTTCTAAAGTAAGAAACATAATAAGTAGCTTACTGGTTCTTATGAGGTGTAAATGAAAATGTTTATTGATTGCTGACCCACAGTCCCTGTTCTCCATCTCCTATTATCTTTTGAGAGAGAAAAAGTTGGAAACATCTATTGAAAAATAAAGACAGAGAAGCATGGAAAAAGTTAGAAAAGATCATCTGTTATTATTTTTATTTTGTTTTTAATCATTTAAGTACTGAATAGAATGCAGTCTTCTTGTATGATTATCTCTACTCCCATAACTTTCCCCCGATCAGATGTAATTACTATCCTAATATTTGTGTTTATGATTTCATTGTCTTTGCAAAAACAGTCTTCTTAGACTCTTTTACCTATATTAGATTTATCTATCATCTATCTATCCATCCATCCATCCATCTATCCACCCATCTTTCCTGGTTTAACCTTATGTACTTTCAATCTCTATTAAAAAAAAAAAAGTATTGTTCCTATATAGCTTGTATCTAGAATGCATTTATTTATAGCTGTAATGATTTATTTTTATTTCTGAACAATATTCCATCATTTGGATATACCACAAAAGGACAAGGGTGTTTCTAGATTGTAAACTCAGGAAAGAAATGGTTTGATTAGAGAGCATTCACATGTAAAGTTTTTAAAAAAATATTTTCTTATATGGTAATACCAATTTATACTTCCACTGGCAGTATGCAGCAAATCTTATGGTTTCAATTGTTTCCAGGGCTTGGTATTGCCAAATTTCTTAAGTTTTTTCCAATCTAGAGGATACACAATGGTGTCAATTGGTAGTTTTCACTTGGTAATGTAATTTAGCATATTTGCATGTGGTTATTAACCATTTATTTACCTATTCTGTCAAAGGACTGTCCATGTCTTTTGTGAATAGTCTTTTGAACTATTTTTTTGCCAAAGATATTTATTTATTTGCAGTTCTAATGCTTTCTTGTTTGTATGTATGGAACATGTTTCACATCGAGGCTTATTCTTCCCTTATCATTGAAGTAATTTGATTGAGACATTTTTAATTTCAATGTTGTTGAACTCAACAGCCTTTTATGGCTAACACTATTTATGCCTTGTTCAAAACTCATCAACTTTTATTGTCTTGTTTAAAAATATCTTTTGCTACTCTGAGTTTATAAAAATATTCCACAACATAGATATCTAAAAGTATTGCATTTAATATTTAAGTCTTTAGTCCATATGGAATTTATTTTTTGTATTGTGTGAAGTAAGATCCTATTTCAAACAATTGACTCAGCACTACTGTTGAATAATTAGCTCTCTCCAGTTATTCCACAGGCCATAATCTACAAGTCTGGACCCACAAATATATAGGTGTGGATCTGCACTCTCAATTCTGTTTCATAGTCTAGCACAAAATATACTGCACTTCCCTGATTGTTATACCTTTATTTTACACTTCCTTGATTATTATAGCTTTACTGTAAATTTTGATATCAGGTAGAGAATGTGCCACCTTAATTACTTCTTCAGTAGAGTTTTGGCTATGCTTGACCTTATGTCCTTCTTTATGTATTTTAGAGTAACTTTCAATTCCCTGGGTAAGTACTTTATAGATTGTGATTTGCTTTTCCTTGATAAATCTGTGGTTAACTGATAATACATGACATTTATTCTTTCTATTTATGAAAACAGAATGTATCTCCACTAAATTAGTCCCCCTTAAAATTTTTTTTAAAAATCTATGAAAATTTTCCACTAAAGTCTTGCTTATTTTTGTTATGTATATTTTTCTTTAGTAGGTTATGTGTTTAGATTCTACTGCAAATGGTATTTCTGGAGGGTAGGAATGAGGATAGTTTCCAATGTAGACAATCAAGCCATTTCCAAAAACAAAACAACAAAAAAACCCCCACAAACTCCCCCAAAACAACAACAACAAAAAAACCCAAACCACACCAAAACAAAACAGCTTAGTTTCTTCCTCTTCAATCATCATAATTATTTTTCTTATTTTATTGCATTAGTCATTACTCCAAAAACAATCCTGAACAACAAAAGCATTAGTGAGCATTTTTATCTAACTCTTGATTTTTAAAGGAAATACTCCTGAGGACTGCCATTCAAGATGGCAGTATAAGTAATAATAGCTTGCCTCCTCACAAAACCATATCAAAATTACAATTAAACTACAGAACAACCATTATTCAGAACTACCAGAAGTTGAGCTAAATGAAAGTCTTACACTATGTAATTCAAGAAGAAACCATATCTAGACAGGTAGGAGGGCCAAAATGCAGAAAGGGTTGGTCCTGCATCCATGTGTGGCAGATAAAAATCAAGAGAGATATCTCAGGAGTGAGGGGTCCCAGCCCCACACAAGGCCCCCCTGCCTAGGTTTCCAGTGCCAGGAAGATAAGTCCCTAAAACTTCTGGCTAATAAACCCAGCGGGGACTGAGGCTGTGGAAGATAAACTGCTAGAGTCCCAGGCATTTCCTCTTAAAAGGCCCACACACAGACTTATTCAGACTAATTTTCTCTGAGCTTCAGTGTTGGGGCAGCAGCTTGAAAAACACCAGAGGTATACAGGGAGGAACTGAAGTGTCTGGCATCAGGGTGAGAGCTACAGAGCATCTTTCTCCCAGACAGAAGCCATTGTTCCTTTTCTAAGCCCTCCCCCCACAGAGTGGGGAAACGGGCACCATGTATGAGATGCCATCAGCCTGACTCACACAGCTTTCCCTACCCTGGTGATTCCCTAAGGTTCTGCCCCACCCAACCTTCTGGCCCAACCAAGCTATTTCCAGTTGCTTTTCCATACAAATGGCTTGTCCTATCTCATGCTTCAGGTTTTCCTAAATTCTCTCAAACAAATAGCATCTGGCCTCAGCAAGCCCTGCACCTCTCATTAAGTGGCCTCAGGCCTGACACTAGAAGTAGCTAGCCTTGGTTCACAGCTTGGATTCAGTTGGGCACCTCCAAGCCAAGCACAAGCAGTAGACTACAGGTCACTTTGTAGTTTATGCCAGGTAGCCATGAGGAAAACACAGGTGGTGGCTGACCTTGGCCTGCACCTTCTGTGAGGCCCCAGTGCCTGCACACCCAGTGGACAACTGCAAAGCACGTTAGAGCACCACTACCCACCACCTCCACAAGTGATACACTCAAGGGGAAGACTCAGAGGACCCCAGAGCCCTGCTGAAAAGATTCCTGTTCTGTGGAGTGGGTCCCTGCACAACTAATACTCCATGGTGGTCAGAAGTTGGTGGTCAGTGGTCACAACCAGTCCTTGTGATTGGTCACAACCAATCACAACCAGCTGATTGGTCTGGGTAAATCCTTTCCATTGATCTGCCAACAGAAATCAAAGTTCAACTACAGAATAGGATGTTTATAGACCACATGGTTGGCACACCTCAAGTACCCAGCTTGCATGATAGAGAAGGCTATGCCACTAGACCCTATAGGACAGTTACTACATTAGTCCATTTTTCCAAGTCAGGGAGTCATAGCAACCTACTTAATCCATAGAAACAAACACAGGAAGGCTGCCAAAATGAGGAGAAAAAGAAACATGGCCCAAATGAAAGAACATAACAGAACTCCAGAAAAGGAACTAAACAAAATGGAGACAAGCAATCTATTACACTAGATTCAGAATTCAAAACACTGGTTATAAGGATGCTCAGTGAATTTAGGGAAGAGTAGATGACTCAAAGAGAACTTCAACTACATAAAAAAGGTCATGGAAACCATAAAAAAAGAACCAGTCATAAATGAAGGATACACTAATTGAAGAACAATTTACAGGAAATCAACAGTAGAGTGGATGAAGCCAAGAATCAAATCAGCAATTCATAATATAAGGAAGCAAAAAACACCAAATCAGAACAACAAGAAGAAAAGAGAATCCGTAAAAAACAAGGAGAGCATAAGGAACCTTTGGGACAACTTCAAGCATACCAATGTTCACTTTATGGGGCTGTTGGAAGCAGAAGAGAGCAAGCAAGAAATTGAAAACCTATTTAGGAAAAATAATGACAGAGAAATTCCCTAACTTGGTGAAGAAAATAGCCATATAGGTTCAGGAAGTGCAGAGAGTCCCAAACAATATGAACCCAAGGGGGACCACACCAAGACACATCATAATTAAAATGCTAATGGTTAAAAACAAAGAGAGAGTCTTAAAAACAGCAAAAGAAAAGCAGTTAGTTACCTATAAGGGAGGTCCCATAAGACTGTCAGCTGATTCCTCAAAAGAAACTTTGCAGGCTAGAGGAATTGGCAAGAAATATTCAAAGTGATGAAAAGCAAGGACCCGCAACCAAGGTTACTCTACACAGCAAAGCTATCACTCAAAACTGAAGGACAGATAAAGAGCTTCTCAGACAAGACAAAGCTAAAGGAGTTCATCATCACCAAACCAGTATTACATGAAATGTTAAAGGATCTTCTTTAAGAAGATCAAAATTAATAAACAATAAAATGGCAATAAATACATATAAATCAGTAATTGAGTCTGAAAAAACAAAATAAATGAACAAGCAGAACAGAAACAGAATCATAGATACAGAGAATGTTTTGTTGGTTTCCAGATGGGAGGGGGTTGGAGGAATGGGTGAACAAGGTGAAGAGATTAAGAAGCACAAATCGGTTGTTACAGAATAGTCATGGGGAAGCAAAGTACAATGTAGGAAATACAGCATTGTCCATGGGTCAATGGTGTGGGGATTGCTTAATTGAGTGGGTGGGTCTGGGTGAAGGAGACAAAGGGGGAAAATTGGGACAACTGCAATACAATAAACAATAACATATAATTTAATTTAAAAAGAAAATACTCTAATGTCTCACTACAAGAACATTAGCTATAAGTTTTTGGTAGATAACCATTACCAGTTAAAGGAGGAATGTTCTTGTCCTAGTTTCCAAGAGTTTATATTTTTAAATTTGATTATGTGTTGAATTTTATTAATTTTTCTGCATCTAATAAGATGATTATGCAGTTTTTAGCCTCTTCATTTGTTATTTTGGTGAATTATATTTGTAGATTTTCTAACGATAAACTAGTCTTGCATTCTTAAGATGAATCCAGTTTGATCATGTTTGAATTCAGGTTGCTTGTATTTTGTATAGTAATTTTACATTAATATCCATAAATGAGATCAGTCAATAATTATTTTTCACACTGATCTTGTCCAGTTGAATTATCATATAGTGAATTAGGGAGTGTTTCTTTTTTGCTATTCTTTGGGGAAAATTTATAATTGAAATAATTCTGACTTGTTTAATCTAGAAGAAGCTTTATCATGTTTTATGTGCCTGAGGAACTTCATTGGAATAGATCAAATTACATAATGTATAATTGTTTGGGCAAGTTATAACCTCAAGAGCAAGCACTAAGAGGTTCCCTTTCATGTATTAAGACATAAGTGAGAACTTTTGATCAATCTCATGTTGATAGGCTACTCTTCACTTGTTGAATTAAGAGTAAGAGAAAAATAAAAAAACTTGGCTTTAAGAATTGTTTTTATAGCATACTCTAATTCTAAGTCAGTTTAAGAGGCTAACAATGTCAAAGATGTTAGAATTCACAATATAGAAAATATAAACTGGCAGTATAATCACATTTTACTATCCTATGTTGCTAAAGAATCATAACCTAAAGAAATAATTTCTGGTATATTTTCTTCTTTTCTATACAGTTCTAAAACAGATACATTTTGTAAATCAAAATTCTCTTTGACATCAAAATAGATAATATTCAATAAGTGATTTTTTTGCCACTAGTCACAGATATAAGCTTAAACTTTCTTTACAAATTGATATGGAAAAATAGCTTCTGTTCTCCTTACTTCTACCCAAGATTACCTGCAGAGAGGTACCGAACATCAGGGTAAGTGCAACCCTGCCCACTCTCCTCCCCAGACCTGGGAATTACACTGCAGACTACCATGGTCATTACAGGGATGCAAACCCCCAAGTTCAATAAAATTGAGGAACTTGCCGGGGTGATATGATGATTGTTTTAAAATAGAAAACCACCACACCACAGTATATTTTGATGATGTCTACGTGCTTGTGTGAATATGATGGATGATAGCTGAGGATTCTGGACAAATTTTATTTATTTATTCACTACCAACATATATCAAATACTTACTATAGTCAATGCATTGCACTAAGTATTATAGGAAACACTAATAAAATATTCCATTAAGTAAGCATTTATTAAGTACATTTAAGTATAAAGTACTACATTAAAATTTTGAGAATTACAAAGATAGCATCATTGCCTTAGAAAACCTTAGAAACAATATTACCCTCCACATGTTCACAATTTGGCATTTTTATTCATAATATGCTCATCAGACTTGTTCAAAAATTGCTGCATTATATTTTAGTTACTTAATTTTCTGTTTCACTTTGAGCTAATGCTGTATTAATAAGCTTTTACTGACCAGCAGTGTTTACTCAGCCAATGAATGTGTAATGGTAGCCTGCATGAAAAAGACCCTGTAGCCACAGAAAATGTTTGACATTGATACATGAAAAGTCTTCTTGTGGCCTGATTTCACCATTGAATTAAAGGTAGGAGTTGGAGAGATAAGTAAACTTCAATTAATATTACCCTTATTGGAAAATAACTCCATCAAAATGTGTTTAAAATACCCCTTCTTGCCACATCATGCAAAATATACAATGTTAGAAAAGACACTTTAAATCAAAGGATACAGAAGACTGCCAGCCACTTAAAGTGGACTTGCATTAGTGAAAACTGCAAAGCCAGGCAAACAGACAGCAGGTGTTCCAGGGTGACATGTAGGGCAGGAAGCCAGCAGTATGCAGGGTAATATTAGAAAAGCAAATCTCAGTAGGAATCAATTGTCAATGACTCCCTAAAGATGCAAAGATAAAGACCCATCCCTTCATAGTAACAAAGATTTTGGTATAAGAAAACGATAACTGAAAACTCCAACTTTGGAATTAAGAATTGGGTAAGACACACACACAAAAAAATCAGCAAAACTTGAAAATAGTTTTCATCAATTTCTATTCAGAAAGCACTAAAAATTTTCTACCCAAACTTTATTGTATATTACTTATTTTTCCGTTTGTATTTTTATGTTTACTTAATATATAATGCATAATAAATTATTCTTATTGTACAATGTACAATCAATATTACAAAGTGTATTGTAATGTTGCAATATTCTTTAATAAATGGCTTTAGCTATCTATAAGTTGACACAAGAACTGATCAACAGACTGGCTCAGAATGGAGAAAAACTAGGAGCATATTACCCCTTCCAGAATGTGCTTCAACAAGATTTACTTCTGTTTGAATTTCATAAAGAGCATCTAGATTAGCCTCTGAATTTTAAAGCCAAAACAACATGGCAAAGAGGAATACTTGTTGAAGAACTATCTTTCCTAGTGTGCAACTGAAACCTATAAGTTAATATTTGAGCTAGACTCAACTATGAATGGTGTTATTTGATGTCAGTGAAAGAGGAAGCATATTTTTTCCAGCTTTACTGAGATAAAATTGATATATCACCACAAACTCTATTAAAGGTAGAAAACTGATATCCAAATTATTTCATGTAGAAGTATCCAATAAAACTGTTCTAGTGGTTGCCTGGTGGGTGGGCTCACTGAATTGAGTGCTGGCCTGCAAACCAAAAGGTCACTCGTTAGATTCCCAGTCAGGGCACATGCCTGTGTTCCAGGCCAGGTCTCCTCCAATTGGGAGTATGCTAGAGGTAACCACACATTGATGTTTCTCTCCCTCTCTTTCTCCCTCCCTTTCTCTAAAAATAAATAAACAAAATCATTTAAAAAAAACTGTCCTAGTGGTAATTATTAAAATAGAGAGACAGTTACATTAAAAATTGAAAATATGTAGTAACATATTGTGATAAAGAACCAACTTGGGCTGAAAATGTTAATATTCTTCTCCTACTCTGGGACATTCCTGGTAGACCTCTGTCAAAGAAGTTGTATTCCAAACTTTGACCTATACAATAAAATCTTGATCTGTGCAATGTTCATTTTGACAAAGCACTTGGTTTAATAAGCCTAATTAACTAATCTTTAATCCCAAATCAAATATGGAGGGACAGTCAAATATTCCCCTTCTTTGAAATATATATGTAATAAAATGGTGATACTTAAAACTTCAGAATAAATATAGATATACTGTGAATGATATTTGGATGTTTTAGGACCTTTTAATAAAGATGTCCCTCTGAATAACTAATAAGTTAGGAACCCAATTTTAATCTCTCAAGAATTTCTAGTTTTTCTTCTTTGTAAAATTATAAACCTGCCACTTCATGTGTGAGAGAATTAAAATATACAAAGGCTCTAATGAGTACCATAGAAAATAATTTAATTTCACCACATTAGTTAATTTGATCACATCATTGTCTGCCAGATTTGTCAAAGAAATATCAACTATAAGACCAGAACAAAAGAACTGAGGAGGTGAAGTCACAAGACTCTAGAAGAGATGATAACTCTTTTTTTTGACCTGGTCCCCAATATGAGTTCACTGTTCAACCTCTTTGCAAATAACTGGGTCTTTCTATACCTATCTCTGTAAAAAACAAATGATACCAAAGATTCTGTACTTTTGAATCTAAAATTCTTGGACTCAGGTCTAGGGGAAAAATGTGAACTTAAAGTCAGAAAAAGGCATGGGTTTTGGCACTGGATTTCCCATTCAATCTTACTTGGCAGGTCTACCAGGAACCAAAGTCACACACAGACTTCTCTGGGAAGGGTCTGCTGAGGCTAATGGGTGCCACTGGGAGGGCTATGTGTTGTGAGGTGAAGATAGGAGGAAAGGCTCCTGACCTGGGAAGCAGAAGTAGTAGCTGTGTGCAGCAAGACACACAAAGGGGTGCAGTCAGATCACCCTCAAAGCAATATACAGGACTCTGGGCCACATTGGACCTTGAGATGAACTTGGTTTCTCCATTGACATATCTTCTGAACACACCATACCAGGTACATGAAAGAATTTTGCAAAACTTTGTAGGTAGGATTGCTATTCCTTACCATACATGCCTACTCCTGCAAATCTACTTTTTTTCTTATTTTTAAAATTTTGTTTTAATTTTTAAAATTTTATTTTAATTGTTGTTCTTATACAGTTTTCTGTCTTCTACTCCCATCCCAGCCCACCGCACTAGCCCTCCCCAGCTTCCTCCCATTTCCAGCCCCCCCCAGCTTTTGTCCATGTGTCTTTTATACTTGTTGCTCTAAACCCTTCCCCTTTCCCCCTGAAATTCCCTCCCTTATCCTCTCTGGTGACTGTCAACCAGTTCTCAATTTCAGTTTCTTTGCTTATATTATGCTTGTTTGTTTGTTTTGTTGATTAGGTTCCTGTTAAAGGTGAGATCATATGGTATTTGTCTTTCACCTCCTGGCTTATTTCGCTTAGCATAATGCTCTCCAGTTCCATCCATGCTGTTGCAAATGGTAGGAGCTCCTTCTTTCTTTCTGCTGCATAGAATTCAAGCAACCCAATTAAAAAATGGGCTAAAGACTTGAACAGACACTTCTCCAAGGAGGACATTCAGAGGATCCACAGACACATGAAAAGATGCTCAATATCACTAGCTATCAGAGAGATGCAAATTAAAAGCACAATGAGATACCACTTCACACCAGTCAGAATGGCCATCATAAACAAAGCAACAAACAACAAGTGTTGGAGAGGTTGTGGAGAAAAGGAGACCCTAGTGCACTGTTGGTGGGATTGCAGACTGGTACAACCACTATGGAAAGCAGTATGGAAATTTCTAAGAAAACTAAAAATGTATCTATCTTTTGACCCAGCAATTCCACTGCTAGGATTATATCCTAGGAACCCTGAAACACCAATCCAAAAGAACCTATGCAACCCAATGTTCATAGCAGCACAATTTACAATAGCCAAGTGTTGGAAGCAACCTAGGTGCCCATCAGTAAATGAATGGATCAAAAAACTATGGTACATTTACAGAATGGAATTCTATGCAGCAGAAAGCAAATCTACTCTTAAAATGTTTTAAGAGTATCAGATAGATACTCTTGTTTTAAGATGATCAGATAGAGGCTTCATAGAATAGTTTTTAATTTTTAAAAAATTTTCAATGGTAGTTCACACTCAATGCCATTCCATACCAATCTCAGATGCACAGAACAGTGGTCAGACAACCACATGCTCCACAGAGTACACCTACCTGGCTCTACACACAGTCATCATGCCACTATTGACCACATTACAGAATAGTCATGGAGGCTTGGATTGCAGCATGGGGAATGTGGTAAAGAGTACACAGGGGAATTTTAAGAGCACAGGGGCTGGAGCCCAAGTATGGGTTTAAATTCCAGATCTGCCACTATCTAGCATGAGACCCTAAATAACTACTAGCAGATGAACTAACCTCTCTGGGTTTAGTCTGCTCATCTGTTAAATGGGAATTGAGGGAAATGCCTAGAGTGGTTTTGAGAATCCACTGTGTGAACACATGTAAAATCTTGAGCACAGTGTCTGCACATAGGAAGTGCTAGGTGAAGGGGTGAAAGTAAAAGAAAAAAAAAAAAATTCATGGACACTGATCTTTTTTCCTGCCATTTTTCTCTCTCCTTGGTGTGTTCTGAGAACCTCCTTCCCCAAGTAAAAATACCTAAGTTGAAAAACAGTTTAGCTGATAATTGCTATTTATAATCAGGGCCCTAGCCCCACAGCACTTGACCAGGCACATTTGCTTTAGAGAACTGGGTAACATTAGATTTGGAATTTACTGGAGTGGATTGACTTTCCAGAATATGCCCACTCATTACTGCAGGACCTTGACTAGAAACCTGGCTGTCTGTGAGCAAAGAGTAGATATTTTTGGAAGATATTAATTTAAAATGAGAGGGAAAAGAAAAAAAAATAGGAAAAAAACAAGAAAACTAATGGCAGTGCCCATAGGCTATGAATAAGGCAGAACTCTCTTTACTTCATCCCCTCCATCCAATGTGCATCTGTAATGTGCATCTGTCCACCAGAAGGATTATGTACTTGATAGCGGGGAACTGGCAAAAGAACAGCATGTCTACTCATACGTATCAGCACAGACCAAACTTGTGTGTGTTGGGGGGATAATGAGGTGGCCTTGGGTCATAAGATTTCTTTCACAAATCAAAACAAACCACAGCAATGAGCAACTTTGCTCCACTTAATCACCATTACCTAACATAACATAATTAGAAATGTTCTCCTTTAGGGTATTTTCTGGAGTGGTTAAGAGGTGAAATGGGGAAAAATTTTTCATTATGTCTCTGCAACTATGTACTATGTCACAGTACATGCTCAGCTGGTTTCATGAACTTGAGTTTCTTCAACTAAAAGCAGCAGTTGGACTATAGGATCTCTATAGACTATAGGCTTCTATCATTCTGCTAAAGAGAGAAGACAGCAGGAAGCATGTGGGTCATTATGATTATCAGTACAATTATGAACTATTTTCCCAAAGTAGTTTTGATCAGTGGAGTTGAGGAAGAAGAGGCAGGGGCAGAGGAACTTGGGGCCTGAGCAGGATGGGGGTGCAGGTGAGATCTAGACATCAAGATTGACCTCACTAGTTTGCTTTGAGCTAATCACGTTGCATATGTGAAATTGGTTTGCTCTTTCCTTCCTTTTATTCTTCCTTTACTTAGCTTCCTTTCCTTGTATGGCCTGACCCACTTTATGGGATAAACAGAGATTAAGTTCCCATGTACTGAGCATTCCACAGTGGTAAGAGACTCTGTGTGTGTGTCTGTGTGTGTGTGTGTGTGTGTGTGTGTGTGTGTGTGTGTGTGTGTGTTGGGTGGGAGAAAATTTCTGTTTGCAGGAGAATGAAGGAAGCCATAGAGAGGAAGGAGCAGGGATGAGGATAACAATGACAAGATAATACTAATGATAGCTGCTATGGCAGAACTCAAAGTATAGTGGAGGTGAAAAATGTCACACATAGAAGAATCCCTCATACAAGAATCTAATTCCATCCAGGGGAAGAGAGTTAATTAGGGCCAGGGAGACCACTGAGAAAAAAGTATGGAGACAGAAAATGCAAGATTTATGGAGCATTCCAAAGAGTAGTCTTGCTCAGGAAGGGGAGGGCTGGGCCAGTGCACAACTGGCCCACCAGTGGGAGCAGCAGGGATGCTGGGCAGCTACCTGCCAGGCTGAAGTAAAGCCCACAGCCTCTGCTTGCCCAATCCCAGGACCTGCATGCTAGATGTTAAGTTATATCTAACAAGCTCAAATTATAACTGCAAAAAGAAATAAATAAAATGTTGTCCTTACCACTGAGGAAGGGATAGTTGAGAACGTGGCATGGCAAAGTACCAAGTTGTAAACAGCTTTGCCTCTTTCTCCCCTGCTTGGGTGACTTCAGAAAAAATGGCAAGCTTTAACATGGTTTTGGAATTTAGGGAGTGTGAAATTTTTCTTTCAAGTCTCTATTTCTACTTGAAATGCCACGAAGTTCACAGGACTCAGATAGCTGCATTTTCCTGATTAAGCAGGCTATTCCTGTGGGGCTGGATGGCATTCTAATACATGCTAGTTGTTCTGTTGAAAGACAGAATCCCATTTCCTTCTTGTGGAAATGGTCTGTAATGCTAAGTCTTGGTTTCTTAGTATAATTTACCTTATTTCTTTCTGTGATAATTATATGGAATTTCCTTTACCACTTTCAAGCTAATTCTTTACTCCTGACCATGAAAAAAAAAAAAAAAAAAAGCAGCCTCCAAAGCTGTATTTTTCATCAAAAATTGACCTTTTTCCAAAATCATAAATATGTCAAAAATAAAATATGCACCAAATGAATAGTGCAGCTTTTTTTTTTTTGCAACCATACTTGTGGTTTATCTGGTACTTTCTCAAAGGCTGGAATTTTCTTTATTGTTGTTGTAGCCTTGTCCTACTCTCATCTCTGCCTCATGGCAGACACACCGTGAAATACGTATGAGTAAAACACCTGCATCATTATTGTATATTGTGGATCAGGAAACTCCACAGACTTCATCTACTATTTTTATGGCCATAAGAAGACATGCCACATAAAGTTCTCATCATGAGGTGTTCCATGGACAAATCATTTACTACTTGAACATTTGCACCTGATGTTTTATCGAACATATAAATTTTATGGTGGGTTTACAACTTTCTTAAACTGTTTTTAAAAAACTACATTACAAAAGAATATAAATTAAACAGGGTTGAGTTCTCTTTGTCAAGTTTTCACAAATAATTAACTTTTCAAAAGAAGGTAGACATATTCTTTGTGCAAGGAGATAATCCTGTGCTTCTTTTTCTGAATTTCTTATTTCCAGTTTGCTGAGATCAAGTACATTTGTTTATTTATTCCAGAAGTCTTTATTGGGCCTTTCAGCATGAAACCAGAATTGAAGAAACACTGCCTACTTCTGAATTTGCATCTAATTACCATATTTTTTGGACTGCAAGATGCACTGGACCATAGATTACACTTAGGTTTTAGAGGAGGAAAATAAGAAAAAAATTTTGAAGCAAAAAATGTGGTAAATATTTATAACATAAAAAACATAGGCTGCCGCCTACCTCCACCCCCTCACAGTGACCCAGGTAAGCTACATTTTACATTTGGACTGTAAGACGCACCACCCTTTCCCTCCCAAATTTGGGGGGGAAAGTGCATCTTATAGTCCAAAGAATACAGTATATAACAAGTATGGGCCATGCAATCTAAGTACAAAGCAAAATGAAGTGTCTGAAAATGCAATATATATATGTTATATGACATGAAAATTTTAAAACACAATCAAGTAGGCAGGAAAATGTTTTTTACCCTTGAAAAGATAAAACAACAAAAAAGGCTGGGCTAATAATCTTCTTTATTCCAAATAAAAAACTTTTTTGCTGCTAATGTTTTAGTAAATATAAGAAAGCATAGAATCAAATGGGTGTCCTCCACTTTCCCAGCTGTGCTACCATTAATCAGAACACTCTGGAAAGCCTTCCAGAGGATGTTCTTCACAATTAGTAGGGCAGCAATTAGGGAAGCAAGTTACACATCCCACACGTGATCCCAGTGGTGCCTAACTAGGCCCCCAGCATGCACCCAACCAGCCTTTCAGCCCATCTCCAATGTAGCCCTGGTGGGAAGTATCTCAGAAACTTTCAATTTACCTTGGAAAACATTGATAGTCTTGCTGATATATTCTTATTAACTACCATTTCATCATCTCTGAGACTATTAGAAACTAAGTGTGGGAAATGCACTTGTACATTTTTATCAAGTATTCCTTCCCAGCAGTGAGAAGTTGTAGGCATGAAAGTCCAGCTTAAAACATATGTTCCAGGAGCCACCCCACTCCACATTCTGATCTCTCTCTACAACCTGTGCCCTCAGAGACTGATACTATTCAGTTTCAAATACCACTCCATGTTGTGATTTGTTGTTCAAAAACTGTGAATTTATTTTATGTGCATAGCTCTTTCAGTGAACCAAAGGCTCCAGAAAGGCAGGGAACTTTCTGTCACTTAAAATAAGGCCACACCTCTTCATAGTGCCTAGGGAAGTGTTCCGTACACAAACGTCAAATGAGTGATCATTAAGACAGATTTTTGGAACAGCGAGGGGGGAACGCTTTTACAAGTCATTCCCTCCAGCTCAGTGGATCTCAGTTTGGGCTACAGATTCAAGTTAACTAGGGAACTTAAAAACTACAGATGCCTGGGTCCCCTCACCAAAGGTTGTGAGTTAACTAGTCTGGGTATGACCTGCACAGTGGGATTTCCTATTTCCCCAAGTGGTCTGTCTCTGGCCAAGACTGAGATTCAGGGCTTCAGCTAGACCCTTCCTTAAACTTCCCTGTAATGAATAACCTGGAAGCATACTAACTGTACAGATTATCAAGCCTATACCATTGACTTCATTCAGTGAGTCTGAGGTGGAGTCAATCATACATAATCCAAAACACTCCTTGCAGTAATTTTTATCATCAGGATATTTGGAGAGAAAATTTGAAAATGGCTAATGGGTCTCCTGATAATGAGGGGCACTACTGCCAACTACCATTCATTAGCACTACAGTATTTTCATCCCACTTCCAAGCCCCTTTTCCCCAGTGAATGCAGACATGAGGTGTGCTAAGATACAATTTGTGCAGCAGGGGAGACAGGAAAAAGGGGAGGACAGCATGGCATAATAGTCCAAAGCCAAGTTTAAGCTTTTGGAAGCAGGGGCAAGACTTGGCAGGCATTCATGTCTGCTTATTATTACAGACAATGAACCACAGCTGGAGCCAACTATGACATGAACACTACATACTACTTTTTTTTTAATCAAAAGTGCTGGTAGCTAGTCTATGCCAAGCTCCTTGCCCTACATTTTGCTAAACCTGAAATTGTAACAAGCACTCAGTGAAGTGTTCTCATTAGTCATTTCAAGTGCCTGCAACTTCAGGATGGCCCTCCAGCTGTGGCTGGATTCAAGGCCCTCCCTAAATGTCTGGGAAGTTGAGTGGCTGAGTTGCTTTGCAAACTTTGGAAATCACCATCTCTTTAATGGCTGCTTTATTCGATCTTGTAAAAAATAGCGTTTGTGCCCTGACTGGGTGGCTCAGTTGCTTGGAGTGTTGTCCCATCGTGTACAATTAAAAGGTTGCAGGTTCCATTTCTGGTCAGGGCACATACCTAGGTTTCGTGTTCCATCCCTGGTTGGGGCACTGGTAGGGGAGGCAACTGACTGCTGTTTCTCTCTCTCTTCCCCTCTGTCCCCCACCCTTTCCTCTCTTTAGAATCAGTAAACATATCTTCAGGTGAAGATTAAAAAATTAGTGTTTTCATCTGACTTTTGAAACAATCTCACATCTTTCTTCGTCTTCATCAATGATGATACATTTTAGTTTTCCTGTCCTTTGCTTATAAGTAAAATTAAATTTTACCTAACAGAAGGCACACTTACACCTCAAAAGGGTTGCTGGTGAGCAGAGATCCTTGGGCAGGGCCTTGGAGTAGCAGGGGTCCCCAGACCAGTGGCCTTCATCCATAAATGCTGATCTTTTCTAGGTGAGCAGTGATGACAAACATGGGAAGCACTGTCTACATAGCCTTACTGGTAAGTAAAATGCTGAGCAATAAACATAATGTACATGAGAAACATGAATATTATACCTTTGGCAAATCTTGGTATGTTAATTCTTGATCTGGAATTGTTTTGAAGGCATGGAAGATGTATTCAAAATTGTTAAAGGGGCCCTTGAAGAGGGCATCCTTTCAGGGTATCACTCTAGTCTAGAAAGCACATTGTTTAGTCCTTTCCTATAAATGTCCTCAGCCAACTACCAATGTCCCTTGGTTACCATCTTACTCTGGGTCTATAAATCATTTCACTTCTCGTAAGGCCTCGAGCCAGTTGGCTGTAATGACATATCGAACTTCTGGTCCCTCATACCCCTGGCTGATTATATATTCACTAGCTTTTAAAAGGCAAGTCCAAGCTATTGAGTATTCTTCAAATTTGGAACCAATTCCCTGGTTAGGATTTTGTCCTTATTAGAATCTGAATAGTTGTTGGCACCAGTTCCTTCCTCTTCACACTATTTGCCTAAGTGAGAAAATGTTTTAGGCAGTGACTGTTCTTTAGTGCAGAAAACACTGAGCAACACTAATATCAAAGCATCCATTTTGTACATAAGAAACTGTCTCAGTTTTAGCAAGCAGAGAATGAAGCTTCTTTTTTAAGATTAAGAGTACAACTTATTTAATAACACATTTCCCAAACAACATAAATAGAGACTTTATTTGCACAACAGGATATTGATTGGAAGCTGTCTCTTCCATAAATGCTTGACTATGTACAACAAGATGCTGTACAAACCTAATAGGAATCCACAGACAATTTCAGTACCTTGCTAGAGCCATCAGAATTAGTGTTCATTTTGGCCATGCAGTTACCTCTTATTTCACAGGCCACTGTAAAGTTCCAGAAACAGATCTAAAGTTCCAACCTTATATTTCATAATTATGAAGCTCTCTCTCTTGCAAGTATTACAGCAAGCTAAGAAGTGAAGATGGATGGAGGAGGAGGCTGACCACTGTACAGCAGCTGTTTAATCCTGGTGAATTATAAAAATTATCTGGGTCTCAATTTTCCCATAAATGCTACAAGAAAATTGACATATTCTAAATTACTCTGGAGTCTAGAGAAGACAGGAATATGTAAATATAACATAGCACTCTCATTACTAGTCAGTTAAACTAAGTTTGTATTATACTAGCATAGGCTCAGTCACCACACAAATCACTGACATAGGATTGTCCCAGCGACATGACAATTTTTCCTTTGCATTGTCTTCTCAATTGAACTGCAGCCACAAATATCTTTGAATGACTTTTATTTGCCTGTACTATCCTAGGCTCTGCAGATACACATTAACAAAACAGGAAAAGTACTGATTAGTATTGATTTTTTTCAAGACTTTCAACTAGGAGATATAAAGTCAGCTTTATTCACTTGGTTTATTTTTAGATTCACATTTGTTTCATTATCTGGGCTGAAGCAAATAGTTATCTTAAAACAAAACAAACAACAACAACAACAAAAAAAAAAACAAGCAAACAGTAGCAGAAACAACAAAATCCCTGAAGAGATTCATGCCATGTTCTGCTCAAAAGAAATGCTACTCAAATAAACAGCACCTCATTCTTAGCTAATACAAAGTAAAAGGGTATTTTAGTGATATTCAGCTGGTCTACACTGTTAACCAGGATCCAATACTGGTATAGATAAAGCAACTGTTTATAGACATTCAGTTTGTCTTGGTTTGTTACCTTATCTTTAACCTGTTCAGCAGTTATTAAAACATGGAAAACGTTATTGTTTCTGCTGCCCCAGAAGCCAAGGAAGGGGAGACTACAAATGTGCCTCTCCCTTGTAACTTTTGTAAACAAGGTTTCCTTTCTTTTTAATAGTAAAAACCATGCTAAATCATACTGCTGTGTCAACATACTATTGCAAATCTAAATCAGAGAATGACTTCATTTATTGAATAAATATAATAATTTTTAACTTCTAAGATGGTCGGAGAAGCTTTGATCACTTTTATTTCCAACAATATTTTACTGATATCATTTTTACAATTAGTGTTCTTGTCAAATAGATGAAACACAAACCTTTGGATTGCCTAAAAGATCTACCAAAAGTTCTGAATATTTCACAATAATTACAATAATTTTTCTGGCTACTTTTGTCTTCACTATCTCTTATAGGAATTAGCCACACAGTATTATCTAACTGTTGTGAACTGATGTAGTGAAGCAGTTTGGAGGTGAGGGTTCTGGGCTGTCAGTCGTTTGAAAGGTTCCCCAACTCGTCAGCTATGTGACCTCAGAAAAGTAACCTAAACTTTTTTTAATCCTCATCTGAGTTATATTTATTGATTTTAGAGAGAGAGGAAGAGACAGAGACAGAAAGAAGTAAGATGGAGGGAGGGAGAGGGAGGGAGAGGGAGAGGAGAGAGAGAGGGAGAATCATTGTGAGAGAGAAACATCGACTGCAACCTAGGTGTGTGCTCTGACCTAGGATTGAACCTGCAACCTTTTGGTGAATGGGACAATGCTCCAACCAACTGAGCCACCCAGTCAGGGTAGGAAAGTTGTTGGGAACTGTTTGGCCTGGTTTCGGGAGCTGTAATTCCCACCCCATGGCTAGGCTGAGTAAGAGCCCAGGGGAACTGTTTCATTTGGGTCTGTTCTGTCATAAGGACCTGAGCCACTAAGGAGACAAAGCTTATCTCCCTGGCAGGAGCACTGCTTCTGCTTCATCCACAACTGACCCCCAATGCTTGGTCAGTTAGCCAATGACGGGTAAGACCCCTCAAGGGAGGGGTGACCTAAGCCAGGCATGACCACTTGTAAGACCCTCATGGAAGGACTCAGGGGGGCTGCAGCAAAGAGGGGGTGATGGACCCTCGCCCACCAGCTATTCTGACATAGCTTGAGTCCCCATTTCCATCTGGGAGAAGTCTCCCTTATCTCTTGCTTCCTGGCTCTAATCCACTGAAGCCTGAAACTATGATGGAGGGCGGGCAGTGCAGCCCTGTGCTGGCCAGATCGGCTCCCTGGGTGATAAGAGAAAATTCCTAAAGTCCTGTGAAACATGCTTTGCTAAGAGTGCTCTCATTTAAATGATAAGGGTCTGAGCAAGAAGTAACTTTGTTCCTCAAAGTTTTATTGCTCTTTATCTATCTGACCCTGACTCAAAGTAGGCCTTCAGAGGACTCAAAATAGGCCCTCAGAGTTCTTTGTACATTATCTATGGTTTGATCCTTACTGCCTGATAATGATTAATGAGCCTCTATTCCTATGCAAAATGACCCAACAAAAGCCAGTTGACAAAGAGGCTCTTGGCCCTTCTCCTTTGAGAGATTGGCCACCTCTCCTCCCCAAGCAGATCATGTCTTGGTAGTTTTATTCTTATCTGTGACAGATAGATGGGGCTCTGAGAGTGGAGCCTTGCCACAGAAAGTAACTTAACTTTTTTAAGCCTGAGCTTCTTCATCTAACAATGGCGATGATAGCTCTTACCTCAGAAAGATATTGAGAGGATTAGAGGGCAATGCAGGTACAGTGCTTAGTACAATATATGTCACATAATAAGCTTGGGGAAAACATTTGTGGTTAATACTGTGCATCTATTTTACATATAATCCAACACTAAATCAGCCATTAATTTAATTGGAGGACCTTCTGTTTGTCTATTTTCTCCCATGTTAGTGGTACACAGCCATGATGGGGAGAGCTGGCATACTGGGGGGGCCATCCAATTAAGATTCCAAAGACTTTGTGCCCTCATCCCTAACTGATTAACTGAAACCATACAAGTTGGCAAAAGTAGACTTCCACAGTTGTGAGTACATGAAAAACATGTATTCATATTATATGTGAAACATTTATTTATTAATTATTCTGTTATTTACTATTATTTTTAACCTACTTTTACCCACCCCAGTATATGCAGGCCATTAATGTCCCTGAACTTTTGTGCCCTTATTTTCACAATGGGAACAATACTTATAGAGGGGTTGGTGATAAAAATGAAATGAAATAACCATATGTAAAAGTATTTTTTAAATTGTACAGCACCTATAAGATCTAAGATATTATTAATGGGTGTGTTAAATAAAAGGAAATAATGATGAACTGATGATGATAATTACTAATTATTTAGTGTTTAACATGAGGCAGACACAGTTAAGCACTTTAGATGCATCATCTTCTGTCCCAAAGTGTAATCTGAGATGACTTGAAGGGAATTTTGCAGTTTGGCAACATATGAATAACAAAATTGCTGATTTTAACTTCTTTTCCTTTACTATTATTTTTTAAATTCTTACCCAGTCTATGTGGTTTTGGGAAATGTCTTTGACCTTCTGTCATTGTGCTATTATTACGTCTAACTTTGTAATAAACCATTTTATAATGCTACATTAACATGTAAGAAGTAGACCACAACCACATTTATTGCCTCACTCTTGATGTCTACATTAAGATAAGTTTTTAATAGCTTTATATGTGAGATGAATATTTTCTTCATTTTTAAAATTGCTTTACATAACCTTTCCAACTTCAGGAAGCTCAGATATTTATAACTGGTTTAAAGCCTAGACTATCAATTTGTTAAATTTAAAGTTAAATTATATTTTCTATAGATATCAGAATATGTACTTTTTACTATAAAACAGAGAGTCAAAATACCTTTTTTATATTTGTCCTGATGTTATATAAAATGACTCTGGGCCACCACCTAATTTTATGAAGTTGCATATTATTTAACTATGGGGTACCATTCACATAGTAATATTTATTTATTATGAAAAATTTCTGACAGAAATATATTTTTCTAAAATTTTCTAAGATATGAGTATGATTTTTCTAACAAAATTATTATTTTATAAAAATTCCCCAACTGATGACATGTATATATTCAAAAGTTGAACCCACTGCTCAATTTAAATATTTAAAGGTACCCATAAGGGTTTTGTCTATGCAAATATGTATATTTATATAACATATACAATAAAACTATCTATAAATTTACAACTTTGGTGACTTAGACCCTAAATAATTTAACCCTCATTATCACCTTTAAATTGTTCTTTATTATTATTATTTTTAGAGGTTTTATTATTATTTTTATTGTTGACACTATTACAAATGTTCTCATTTTTTCTCCCCTTTGCCCACCTCCACCCAGCCCCAACCCCACCTCTGCTGGCCTTCACCACACTATTATCTGTGATTTTTTATCATGTATACAATATTCTATAAAAAGGCTAAAGCTGCTTAAATTACTTAAGTAAATAAAATCTTGATATACATAACACATTTGCTTTTGCAAATCCACAATGTGGTTGAGTTTCTAATGTTGAAGAAAATCATGTAATGTTTTTAAGATGCTCAATTATGAGCTTTGAAAACACCAATTCAAAGTCCTTAGTGAAAGTGATACCACATATTCACATGGAGTTACTGTATTTACTACAAGGAGTAATAGAGAAACTGGCTCTTATGAAGACATTACCATGTTTTAGGCACTACTCTGTCCTCTGAGCAGCCTAAGAAGACCTTTTAGGCCCAGATAGGGAAAACACATTGCATCAGATGGCACAATCAGCAAGTGGCAAAGCCCAATGAAAGCGTGGGTCTCTTTAGAACTAATAGCTGGTACCTCTACCTCATCTGCTGCTTCCCTGATATCTCAGGCAGCAGCTTTAGGACATCACCTCAACTCTGAGAGAGAAGTGAGGCTCTGCAACAGGGTCTGAACAAACTCCAGCTATGTACTTTGGGGCCATAAAGCAGTGGATGGCAAGCCAACCACTCTGTTGACTCATGGCAAAGATTTATGAAACTATAGAGAAAACAAAAAAGAAAAATAAAAAAACCCTGCTAGGATGAGATTGGGTGAATGGGGAGGGTGGGGAATGGGGGTCATAGTGTTTTCGGTCAAAAGCTGCTGAACACTAAGGACAATGTAGGCAGGAGCACTTGTAAGTCACTCATCATGAAATGGGCAAACATGTTGAAAGAGTCTTCAGAAAAATTCACTGAAGCTGAACATAGCCTCTCACAGCAACACCATCTGCTGAATGATACAGATGGGTCCCTAGAACACTCACCTAGGTGGGAGAAGCCTGTACTACAAGGGGATGATCCTTCAGAAGATAACTTCAGTTTTGGGGGGGTCTCTGCCCTATAATAGTTTTGATAGATAATTATTACCATTGAGACTCAAATTGGATGGCAAATGCATCTAGAAATGAGACAGATAATGCTTTTTTCTCAATTAGTTCATGTACTTGTATGTGAAAATATATTGCTAGAATTGACAAGTGTCAATATTAACTCTGTTCCTTCCCCCCATTTTATATATTTAAGAACTAAAATACTTTATTCACCTAAACAGATGGGGCATTGAAGTAGTTTTCTTGTAGTGACCTACTCCATTCATTGTATTCCTTCCAGATTATATATCCCAAATTACATAGCTGTTTATCATAAAATATAATTTCTAATCACCTATCACCTAACAACCTCCTTTGGGCATCCTTCAATTTTTTTGAGAGCAAAAATTGGAACTCAGCTAGTTGTATAAGGATTTGTTAGCCATAATTTTTAACCATTCATTAGCATCACTGATTTTTTTTTTCAACAACAGTATTTGAACTATTACTTTGACACCTGGGAGGTATATGAGCCCTAGAGCTGTGAACCATATTAGAGTTCCAAGTGGATATGTGTTTTTTACCTAAAGTTGAAAAACCTGACCATGAATGGGGTAATAGAAAGAGAGATGTGTAGATTAATGTTAGGACAATGCAAAGGGAAACAGATGATCTGAGAACTCTTTGAGAACATGTGCTGTTGAAAACCACCATGTGTGTCCAAAGGTATGCTTATGTCCTTAGAATGGCTGTTGCTTTAAAGTCTGCCGAGACTCTCTATAACAGACTAGTGCCCATGGGGTGGCTAAGGAAAGAATGGTGTCAGACAGTTTTGATATACGGGCCTAAGGTGCCCAATCCTGAATCTTCAGTGAGGATAAGGGACACTCACTTGCCTTGTTTGTGAGGTCCTCAAAGTAGGTCAGCCCTGAGACTCTACATAGCACCCCAAGGAGGAAAGATTTCTCTGAAGCAGCCAGAGAGGGTGGACTGACACCTCACAGTCATCAAGGTCTATGGAGAGCTGACTAAAAATATTCCAGGAACTGTAGGGCTGAATGATCTGTCATTTCAGTGACTGCTGGGGGCACCAAACTGTCACTTTGTTCAGTTGCAGAACAGCCAGATCATTCAAGAGGGATGAAGGAGCTGTTCTTTCTCTGAAACATCAGAAAATCTGACCTGGCATTGAGTTACTTAGTTACTCTGAAGGAAGGCAGCAGCTGACCCTGAGACAGGTGAGTGCTTCGGGGTGTTAGGGCAAAGACTGAGAGGTAGCTGGAGGGTAGGGGACCAGGGTTCAATGACAGAGGAAGCCCCATAGGGAAGAGGATGCAAAGCCAGCAAGGAGCCTGGAGATGCCTTGTGTTCTCAGCCTTATTGTTTGAGTTGGGAGAGTGGTAAGTGAAGTGGCCAGAGGTCCTGACCAGAACCACAGCATCTGTCCTTCAGTGATATCATACTCAGAGACCCCAAATGCCACAGGGGCACTGCTCAGCAGCAGCTCAATGGCTGGGGCTCAGGTGGCCTGAAGAAGCCTTCCCTGAGATTCTGGGAAAGTCCCACAGAGAGTTCCAGTCTTTCCCTTGATCTCTTGGGTTCTGCATTGCTTCAGGTCTTTTGTAGCCTGCAGACTCCTGCTTCTGCAGACAAGTGGGTTTGTGGGTCATTACAGGAGAGAACACAAGTAACTTGATCCTGTGGCCATGGTCAGGAAGGGAAACACAGGTGCACGGACCCCAGAAGTGCTGATTAAGGGCCCACAGTGGGACTCTGGGCCAGTCTTGGCAACATCTTTAAAGATGTGCCTTGGTAAGAGAACCAAGCCTCAGATGGGGTGCAGGTTGGACTCAGTGGGACTGTCATAGTGGGAAGTCTCCCAGCAGTTGTTATAGTAGGAGAAAGGGAGAAAATGCATGTAGAGTTGGTGAAAAGACCTCAGATGGGAAGTGGTTGTGGAGAAAGCTAATAACCATGTGAAACAAAAAACAAAAAACAAACAAAAAAAAAATCATGTATAGAAGACACGAAAAGGAAACAAAAAGTGTAGAAATTAAAAATTTTTTGTAAGATTAATCATCATAGAATGATTACAGTTAAGAAGGAGAAAGAGAAGCATAAATAAATCATGGAATTTGCCTCAGGCAGCACTGTTTGATGGTTTATGGGGAGGAATGGGAAAGTAGTTCTAAATCAGTCTAATACATTCAGACTTTTCATCCCAAGAGCTGTCTAGAGTCTCCTTTGATAAAATCACTCCCATTCCCATCAAATCCATTCACCACACAATGAGAAAAGGATAAAAGTCCTGGCTGGGGTAGCTCATTTGGTTGCAACTTCATCCAGCAGCCAAAAAGTTGTGGGTTTAATTCCCAATCGGGGCACATACCTATGTTCTGGGTTTGATCCCCAATCCCCAGTCCAGGTGCTTGTGGGAGGCAACCAATGATGCTTCTCACTCACACTGATGTTTCTCCCTCTCCCTTCTTCTGTCTCTCTGTCTAAAGGCAATGAAAAAATGTCATCCAAGGGAGGATTAAAAAAAAAAAAAAAACCAAATGATGAAAGAAGGTGAAAGTGAGATAAAGAATGGCTTCTGTGGGGTGGGGTGGGGGACAGCCTCACACCCCCCCTCCCAACTTCTCTGGGCTACATAGCCTGTTCCAGCCATGCTCAGGGATTTGAAGATCCCCAGTACCATTACCACAGCTCCTCTCTAAGTCCAGGACCACTCCCCTGAGGGCTCCAAACCCAATTGTAGTTTTTCCTGTATCAAGTGAAGGAGGCATCCTACAAAAAGGCTAATGAGTTTTCATTTGATCTCACCCCATTTGCCCTCACAAATGTTATTAGAATAAAGATTCCATGAAAGATGAACAGAGCATTTACTGCATTCTTTTACATATGCACAATTTACTTGCATGACACCACGTATTATGCTTCTTTATGGCTCCCTTCAGAAAAATCTGAAAAATCTTATAACAGAAAAATCTATAATCCTTTCCCATGGTCTGCTTTAATAACCCAAGAATTTTCAATTATTCACATGACTTTTATTTTATATTGATTTTGATCCAGTGTAAAAACTTTGGATTTTCCTTCCAATCTACTAAGCTTTATTTTTTCTGTCTAAATGCACAATATACAAGTTTGTAAAAATTCAATAAACAAAGCATATATATTAATTTAAATAATTGATGAAACTATAAATTACTCAACATTGCCCCAAATTTTGGTACATAAGTATCAACATCACTATTTTTTAAAAATATTTTATTGCTTTATTTTTAGAGAGAGGGGAAGGGAAGGAGAAAGAGAGGGAGAGAAACATCAATGTGTGGTTGCCTCTCACATGGCCCCCACTGGGGAACTAGCCCACAACCCAGGCATGTGCCCTGACTGGGAATTGAATCGTGATCCCTTGGTTCACAGGCTCGCACTCAATCCACTGAGCTACACCACCCAGGGCATCAACATCACTATTTTTAAATATTTTGATTAAAAAAGAAAAAAAAAACCCTCAAAAACCCATATATAACTCCTAACTTAACTTAGAGGGCTTATGCTACAATTCTGACTATAATTCAGTTAGAAGAGGGCTTCTGACTATAATTCTTTGTGGAGTAGAGTGCATGGAGATTTCAATAAGGAAGGTAAGAAGCTTTGAAAGAATTATATTTAAAAAAAACTGGAAATGGAAGCATGGTCCCATCCTAAGTGTCAGAATGTTCGTTTACATAATGGTTGAGTGACTTAGTAACAATTCACTTGGACATTAAAGCCAAATTCTTTTAATAAATATTTGTGAAAAGAATGGGCATCTCTGTAGAGAGCAGATCATGGTCCTTAGTGAAAGTTGGTCCTGGACAGTACAAGGTCAAAAGTCAAAATGTCAAATGGCAGACATTTAGTTTCATATAAAACTTAAGTGACAGAATCAGTATGTATAAATTGTATAACCACTAAAAACATACAGAAAGTTGGCCACTATACCATCCTTCCTATGAGCTACGTTCAAGGATGGTCACAAGTTTTTGGAGTGTGGAGGAGTAATCCAAGTAGATGGCAAAGCCAGTGACGAGAGGAGAGGTGGAGGATCTTTACAAAATGTCAGAGTATGGAAGACTCATCAGAACTCAGGAAGCAGGACACAGAGGGGCTGCTTGAAAGCAAGAACAGAGGGAATTTTCTCATGCAGCTATTGACTAAGGCAAACTCCATTACAAATCTTAAGAAAGACCTTAGGAAAGACCAAAGAAGCTCTTTGGGAAAGCCCTTAGGAAAGACTGAAGAAGCTCCTCCTCCTTTTACTTTTAAGTCCTCCTTTTATAGGGCTTTTTTAAGGGACAGGCATTTAAATAACAGCTGATTTAAATCCTGAAGCCCTATTTTCCCAGTCTCAGTAAACTGGAATCCCTTTACTGACAAATGAAAAGGTTGATATTATCATTAAGTCTAATCTTTATAAAATTAAGTGCTGGTAGAGAGAGGGAAAAAGTTAATACTGTATTACATTATTTCAAAGATTGAAAAATCTCCATTTTAAATATCTTCCAAAATTATAATTCTCAGATTGGTCAAAATTGCGCATTGCATCTCTGTTTCCATAAAACAGAGGAGCTCTGAATTCTGGCATTCAGTTCTTTTTGCTCTTGGTCCAGAACACAATCTATTTGATAAATGTTCAAAGGCTTTTGTCCTTCTCTTTTAGCCTATCACCTGCTGTCTTTCAAAAATTCTTTTTTTACACCCATGTTTAATCTCCTATATCTATCTAAGCCCATGAAAAGTGTGTCCTATACTTAAATGATCATAAACATCAGCTGAGTTCCTCAAACTATATATTTGGAGGCCCAATTCCCTGAACATCCTGTTTGCTAGTACTGTGGACTGCCCAGGAATCTCGATTTGCAAAGTATGCTGGGGGTGAATTTAGAGAAAGTTTTAGAAACACTGTAATAAAGAATTGTTGGATAAAACAAGGATGACTTTTTCTAACTCATACTTTTTGAAAAAATGTTTCTTTTCCTGTGACCATTTAGTAAAGCAATGTTCTTCTTTTATTTCAAGTATTTGAAGCCCAGTAATTATTTCCCCTAGATCAGTAGCCATAGAAAATTATACTTGGTGAGAAAATGCCTGACAGTCAATTCTTGCTCTGAGCTTAGTCACTCCATTCCAGGCTTCCACTTCTGCTCCCATATCCTTTAGAAAAGGAAAATGCACAAGCAGCCACAGCAAACAAACCTGTGCAGTTTCCATTGATAACCAGTCCATAAAGAGTCATTTCAAAAGTTTCCAAATATAGTCATGGATCAAAGTCAATCTGTTCTGGTAGATTTGGAACCTAGTAGGTAAGCAATACATTTTCTTTAGGTTTGCCTTTCTGGACTAGAGAGTCAATGATTCTTTCCAGAGCTGGAATTTTAGTCTTGGTTCATGAGTGCCTTTCTGACTAACAAAACCAAAAGCCTTTAAGGAATAAGAAATCAAATTTTAATTTGTTGATTATGACAGAAGCATCTACTATAAGGATTTTTAAGTTGTGTGAACACTGTTTCTAATTCCCTCTTCTTTTCCTAATATGAAATTCAAACTAATGCAAACTCAACACAGATCCTGTTAGTATAAAATGGTGGCTGCAAAGAGACTTTCTAATGGACAGGAAACATACATCCTTATTAATACAAATACTCATGTTGGCTGTGCCTTGGGAAGCATTTCTGAAAAAGATTCAGAACATTTGCATCTTTGAAAAAAGCTTTAAAAAAAGATTGTCAGCTTACAGGTAAAGCTCTATCTTTTTCAGATGACGCTACTGTCTTTTATTAGGTCTATAACTAGATATGCTCATTCATAGGGGAATAAAGCTGAAATAAAAAAAAATAAGTTGAACAGGGGTCGCAACTCTACTGAAATCAAAATTAACTCATCAGTTTGGGAGTCAGGCACCTACTAGAGCAGAGGCCGTAGTCCAAGTTTCCAATCCTGTGTATCTAAACCTGTACTTTTAATTATATTTGTATGTTTTGATTTCTAGTTCCCAATCAAGATGACAGAGGTATTTGTGTATCCTATCACCTAGCATAGAGCTGGTACTTCATAAACTTTAGTTGAATAAATGACAACTGACATTAATTGAACACTTACTATGAACTAGAGTCTTTGTTAACGATTTTAACTTGCATTATAAAATTTAACCCTCCCAAGCTCTATAACTAGTTATTATTATTATCATTATTGCCATTTTTAGATAGAAAAACTAAGGCTTAGCAAATTTAAGTAATGTGTCCAACCTCACACAATCACTAAACACTGTCACTTCCTTGTCACCTATCTAGGAAGAGGTGGAACAAGGATTTAAATCTTAGCAATTTGACTCTAGAATCAAGACTCTACTTTTTTATATACCAACTTACTTGAGAAGCATCAGAAATTCAGTGTCTCCTTTTTTAAAAAAATATTCAAAAAATACGCTCTGATCAGGGTTGATGAGGTTGTGTCTGTTGAACTACTGAACTATCTTGGAAAGGGTGCACTCCCAATCTGGGATCTTATTCTTACTATTTGGCTTCTTTTAATAACAAAAGATTACATTGGGCAAATTGTGGACTACTAAAAGTTCTAAGAGGAGGAAGGAAGATGGTGGCACGGTAGGAGGAAGCACATTTCACTTCCCCCTACACACTTGCGGTGGAATAGAGCAAACAGACATCAGAAATACAGCATATTTGAAAACAGGAGATCAAAAATTGCAGTGAACATTGAAAAACCAGACAGTAAGGAGAGTACTCCAGTAGTGTGAAGACCTGGGCAGGGGCTGAGGTCCTGGGCAGCGCTCACTATAAGACTCTAGGCAGGGAGCTGGGTCAACTGTTCCCTGCTCAGTCAAACAAGGATTCAGCAGCACCAGGATAAACTTGGTTGCTTGAAATCTCACAGAGAGGAGTTAAGGTCTCATAGCCCTGGGAGGACTACACATCGGAGATAGCACGACTGTCCGTGCCCGCGCCATTGAGGACAGGTACACGGGGATCCATCAGCACCACTGGGGGACCTGCGCTGTGGCTGGTGCCTGTGCACCATCGGGGACCTGCATGGTGACCAACTGGTGCCCATGTGAAAGTTGGCGCCCCTGCATGGACGGCTGGGAGATCTTAGGCCCGTGCGTGCGACCAGCGTGGTGGTGGATTTGCACAAACACAGTAGTCAGCACCCGTTCCCAGAAGGCTAGGAGATTATAAGCACTGGTGTGAGACAGCAGTAGGTGCATGCCACCTCAGAAGATTCGCCCGAGGCCCTGAGCCGGGGCCTCTCAGCTCAGCTCTGAGGACAGTAGCCCAAAGATAACTGAGTGATGAACAGGGAGAAAAACACTACTGTCACCCCTTGGCCACTGCAGTCAGTAAGGCCAGAAAAACCAGGTTGGTAAGATTGGTAACAGCAAGAGTTGGTGTTTTTGGTGGTTTTTTTAAATTAATTTTTCATTATTTTTATCTTTTTTACCCCTCAAATCATTTGCTTCTCGTTAATTCTTTCTTGTTTTATTCCTTCTTCCTTTCTTACCAAACTTATCTCTTCTTCCTTCCTCTTTTTTCTTTTCTTTTTCTTTCTGTTTTTTCTTATCTTTTCATGTTTTTCTTCTTTTCTTTTGTTCTTCCTCTTTTCTCTTTTTAAATACCCACAAGTGAGACAAAAACAAAACAAAACAAAAAAAAAACCCTTGAACTGTGAAAAAAACAGAGTTTGTCCCAAAGAGAGGGCATGTCAACAGCTGAGACAGTGGAAGCTATGAATACCAGGATACCTGAAGGAGACAGCACCACTGAATCTCACAAGTATTCTACCACAAAAGTTCACACCATAAACCCAGGGAGCCAGAACAAACCAATTTAAGAAACTGAGCCTAACAAGAAGAGCCTCACAAACAATGGAAAGACAAAGAAACAATCCCCAAATGAAAGAAAAGGAGGAAGCCCCAGGAAGAATGTTAAATGAAATGGAGGCAACTCAACTATCAGATTTTGAGTTCAAAGCAATGGTTGTCAGGAAGCTCCAAGAGCTCTCAATGAGCTACCAGAAACTACAGGGAAGCTATAAAGAACTCACTGCAAACTATATCAACATGAAAAAGGAAATAGAAACTACCAACAAGGGCCAAGAGGAAATGAAAAATACAATTTCTGAACTGAAGAACACAGTGGAAGGAATGAAAAGCAGAACTGATGAAGCAGAAGGCTGGTTCAGCGAGTTGGAGGACCAAGTAGAAAAAAACACGCAGAAAGAGCAAGAAAAGGAAAAGAGGCTCAGAAAGCATGAAGAGGGATTAAAAGAAGTACAAGACAACATGAAACATAATAATATCCATATAACAGGTATCCAGAAGGAGAAGAATAAGAGCAAGGGATAGAAAACCTATTTGAAAAAGTAAAGAGGAAAAATTCCCTAATTTGATGAGAGAAAAAGTCACACAAATCCAGGAAATACAGAGAGTCCCAATCAAGAGGAACCCAAAGAGAACCACTTCAAAACACATCATAGTTAAAACAGCAGATTCCAAGACAAAGAGAGAATCTTAAAGGCAGCAAGGGTGAAAAAGGAAGTAACATACAAAGGAGCCCGGATAAGGTTAGCAGCTGACTTCTCAATGGAAATGCTCCAAGCCAGAAGAGAACGGCAAGAAATATTCTAAGTAATGAGAACCAAAGGCCTGCAACCAAGGCTACTTTACCCAGCAAGGCTTTCAATCAAGATAGAAGGCCAAATAAGGAGGTTCTCAGACAAAAGAAGTCTAAAAGAATACACCTCTACCTAACCAGTCCTGCAAAAGATACTAAAGGGGCTGCTTTAAGAAAAGGAAGGAAAAGAGAGAGAGGGGGAGAGGAACACAGGTACAAAAATGGCAATGAATAAGTACCTATCAATAATAACCTTAAACATAAATGGATTAAATGCTCTAATCAAAAGGCATAGAATAGCTGAAAGGATAAGAAAGCATGACCCACACATATGCTCCCTACAAGAGACTCACCTCAGGACAAAAGACCTACACAGACTCAAACTGAATGGCTAGAAAAAAATTTCCAAGCAAAT
>PVKU01002126.1:101523-246989 GCA_004027475.1 Anoura caudifer
AAAAAAAAAAAAAAAAAAAAAAAAAAAAAAAAAAAAAAAAAAAAAAAAAAAAAAAAAAAAAAAAAAAAAAAAAAAAAAAAAAAAAAAAAAAAAAAAAAAAAAAAAAAAAAAAAAAAAAAAAAAAAAAAAAAAAAAAAAAAAAAAAAAAAAAAAAAAAAAAAAAAAAAAAAAAAGCCAGGGTAGCAATACTCATATCAGAGAAAATAGACTTCAAAGAAGAGCCATAAAGAGAGACCCAGAAGGTCACTTCATAATACTCAAGGGAAGAATCCACCAAGAAGACATAAACATTATAAATATATGCACCCAACATAGGAGCACCTAAATACATAAAGAAAATCTTAGAGGACTTCAAGAAAGATATTGGCAGCAACACAATTATAGTAGGGGATTTTAACACCCACTGTCAAAAATGGACAGATCTTCTAAACAAAATATCAAAAAAGATATTGTGGCATTGAACAACACCCGAGATGAAATGCACTTAACTGATATATATAGAGCCCTTCATCCCAAAGAAATGAAATACATATTCTTTTCAAATGCACATGGAACATTCTCAAAGATAGACCACATGATAGGACACAAAACTAGCCTCAACAAATTCACAAAAATTGAAATCATACTAAGCATTTTCTCCAACCACAAGGGACTGAAACTAGAAACCAACCCCAAGGGGATAAACCCAAAAGCCTCAAAATCACTGAGATTGAATAGCAGGCTATTAAACAATGAGTGGATCAAGCATGAAATTAGAGAGGAAATCAAAAAGTTTCTGGAAACAAATGAAAATGAACTCACAATGACCCAAAACTTATGAGACACAGCAAAGGCAGTCCTCAGAGGGAAGTTCATAGCAATACAGGCCTACCTAAAAAAGATAGAAACATCTCAAACAAACAACTTAACCCTACACCTACAAGAACGCGAGGAACAACAAGAAAGACAGCCCAGAGCAAGTAGAAGGAAGGAAATAACCAACATCAGAGCAGAATTAAATGACATATAGATTAGTCTTTAGATTAGTCTTTAGAATTAGCACAATTTTAAGGATCAATGAATCCAGGAGCTGGTTCTTTGAAATGATGAACAAAATTGACAAGCTTTTAAGCAGGCTCATCAAGAACAAAAGAGAACCCAAATAAACACAATCAGAAGTGAAAAGAATTGACACCACAGAAATACAAAGGATTGTAAGAAATTACTACAAGAATTATATGCCAAGAAATTTGAAAGCCTGGGTGAAATGGACAAATTTCTAGAAATGTATAATCTTCCAATACTCAATGAAGAAGAAGCAGAAAGCCTGAACAAACCAATAACAGCAGATGAAATAGAAGCAGTAATCAAAAAACTCCTGACACACCAAAGCCCTGGACCAGACAGTTTCACAGAAGAATTCTACAAAGCATTTAAGGAAGAGCTAACCCCTATCCTTCACAGACTATTCCAAAATATCCAAAACAATAGAAGACTTCCAAACTCTTTTAATGAAGCCAGCATCATCTTAATCCCAAAACCAGATAAGGACACAACAAAGAAAGAAAACTTCAGGCCAATATCACTGATGAACATAGATGCTAAAATCCTCAACAAAATATTGGCAAACTGCATCCAACAATACATTAAAAATATCATACATCATGACCAAGTGGGATTCATCCCATGGACGCAAGGATGGTTCAACATTCACAAATCAGTAAATGTAATACATCACATAAACAAAAGCAAAGACAAAAATCACATTATCATATCAATAGATGTGGAAAAGGTATTTGATAAGGTACAGCATCCATCTATGATAAAAACACTCAGCAAAGTGGGAATTGAGGGAGCATTCCTCAACATAATCAAGACCGTATATGAGAGACCTACAGCCAACATCATACTCAATGGGCAAAAACTAAAATCTTTTCCATTAAGATCAGGAACAAGACAAGGGTGTCCACTTTCACCACTTGTATTTAATATAGTATTGGAAGTCTTAGCCACAGCGATTAGACAAGAAAAGGAAATAAAAGGCATCCAAATTGGAAAGGAGGAAACAAAACTATCATTGTTTGCAGATGACATGATAGTGTACATAGAAAATCCTATAGAGTTGGCCAAAAAGCTGCTTGACCTAATAAATGAATTTGGCCAAACAGCTGGATACAAAGTCAATATCCAGAAATCAAAGACATTTCTGTATACCAACAATGAAAGAGCAGAAAGAGAAATTAAGAAAAAATCCCATTCGATATAGCAAAAAGAAAAATAAAATACCTAGGAATAAACCTAACCAAGGAGGTAAAAGACCTGTATGCAGAAAAATACACAACACTGAAGAAAAGTCAAGGAAGACACAAACAAATCAAAACATAAACCGTGTTCATGGATCGGTAGAATTAACATCATCAAAATCTCTATAGTACCCAAAGCAATTTACAGATTCAATGCAATACCTATTAAAGTACCAATGGCATATTTCAGAGACATAGAACAAACACTTCAAAAATTTATATGGAACCATAAACAACCTCGATTAGCTGCAGTAATTTTGAGAAAGAAGAGCAAAATAGTAGGGATCACAATACCTGACACCAAAGTGTATTACAAGGCCACTGTAATCAAAACAGTCTGGTACTGGCACAAAAACAGGCACATGGACCAGTGGAATAGAACAGAGAGCCCAGAAATAAACCCAATTCTCTATGGTCAATTAATATTATATAAAGGAGGCAACAACATAAAATGGAGTAAAAGTAGCCTCTTCAACAAATGGTGTTGGGAGAATTGACAGCTACGTGCAAAAAAAATGAAATTCGAACACCAACTTACACCATACACAAAAATAAATTGAAGGTGGATAAAAGATTTAAATATAAGCCATGACACTATTGAAGTCCTAGAGGAGAATGTAGGCAGGAAAATATCAGATATTTCATACAGCAACATTTTTACTGATATGTCTTCTAAAGCAAGGGACATAAAGGAAAGAATAAACAAATGGGATCTCATCAAAATAAAAAGCTTCTGCATAGCTAAAGAAAACAGTATTAAAATAAAAAGAGAACCAACTCTATGGGAAAACATATTTTCCAATGATATCTCAGACGATGGTTTAATCTCCAAAATATATACAGAACTTACATGACTCCACTCTAAGAAGACAAGCAACACAATTAAAAAATGGGCAAAAGACTTGAACAGACACTTCTCCAAGGAGGACATACAGAGGATCCAGAGACACATGAAAAGATGCTCAATATCACTAGCTATCAGAGAGATGCAAATTAAAAGCACAATGAACTACCACTTCACACCAGTCAGAATGGCCATCATAAACAAAGCAACAAACAAGTGTTGGAAAGATTGTGGAGAAAAGGGGACCCTAGTGCACTGTTGGTGGCATTGCAGGCTGGTACAACCACTATGGAAAGCAGTATGGAAATTTCTAAGAAAACTAAAAATGGATCTACCTTTTGACCCAGCAACTCCACTGCTAGGATTATATCCTAGGAACCCTGAAACACCAATCCAAAAGAACCTATGCACCCCAATGTTCATAGCAGCACAATTTACTGTAGCCGAGTGTTGGAAGCAACCTAGGTGCCCATCAGTAAATGAATGGATCAAGAAACTATGGTACATCTACCCAATGGAATTCTATGCAGCAGAAAGAAAGAAGGAGCTCCTATCCTTTGCAACAGCATAGGTGGAACTGGATAGCATTATGCTAAGGGAAATAAGCCAGGAGGTGAAAGACAAATACCATATGATCTCACCTTTAACAGGAACCTAATCAACAAAACAAACAAACAAGCATAATATAACCAAAGACACTGAAATTGAGAACAGGCTGACAGTCACCAGAGGGGAGAGGGGAGGTCAGGGGAAAAGGGGAAGGGTTTAGAACAACAAGTATAAAGGACACATGGACAAAAACAAGGGGGGGGTGGAAACGGGAGGTAGTTGCAGAGGGCTGGGGCAGTGGGCTGGGATGGGAGTAGAAGACTAAAAACTGTACAAGAACAACAATTAAAAATTCTAAGAGTTGTGAGGTTGCTTTTTTAATGAAAAATGAGTACTTTATTTAAATAAATTGAATGTCTACCATTAGAAAGTAAAATTAAGATTAAATAAAACAAACTGATTTTGTGATTAAGGCTAGAACTGCAAGACAATAAATGCACTATCTCTCATGAAATACCACTAAACAACTTTACAAGGAGTTTAGTTGCAAGAGGAATTCTATAAATTCAATTCTAGTTGTAATAGTCCTTCATTTCTATAAATGAAGATCTAAGTGTATATTTCAATATCTGTATTTCTGAAACAAAATTAAAGCATTACTTTAACAAATTACTTCCACACTTTTAAGAAAATTATATGGCACTAGGAATATCAAGTTGCTGTGAATTTTGTCTTTCTTGGAAAAGAAATTTCCAAGTGGAGAAAATTTAATCTTTAAATGTGTGAAAGAGATAGTTTTAATAATTAATCTGAACTTAAAAGGAAAGGAAATTTTTATAGGAAGGAAGAGAGAAAAAAAGAGAGAAAAAAGAAAGAAAGGAAGGAAGAAAGAAAGAAAGAAAAGGGGACCTCCTAGATATGCTTCATAGGACCTCCTTACAACATGTGATTCATCATATTATTTTCAACAATTGGAGATGTGGCCATATTTATCTCCATGTCTCTGGGCCTAGCATAGCTCTTGCTCTCTATATGTGCAGAATAAATCAATGTACAAAATTACTCAGGATCTGAGAAAATATGAAATATCACAAACAGAGACAAAATAGGAAATAACAGCCTTGAGCTCTAGGTGTTTTTGCTGAATAGAGATTTTAAAAGTGTGCTTAAGTCATCCGTACCAGTTAAAACAAGATCTTGTTCGCCTAGATGGTCAGATTTATGAGAAAAGAACACTACTGAGCTCAGCTCACATGTCTCATAAATCACTAAAGCTCCTTAATAGTCTTGGTTCTTGTTCTGAGAACTTTCAGAATTCCCAAATTTAATCAAACAACTTCAGTATATAATTTCTCTCACTGTTTAGTTTTTCCATATGTTTTCTAATATCTTTATCCATTTTGGCTACTATAAGAAAACATCACAGACTGGGTAGTATTTAAACAGCAGAAATTTATTTCTCATAGTTGTGTATGATGAAAGTCTTAGATCAGGATGCTGGTAGGTTTGGCTCTCTTTTGGGTCACATGAAAATATCTAGTTGTGTCCTTACATGGCCCAAGGGGCCAGGGAGCTCTCTGGACTCTTTTTTATAAAACACTAATACTGTTCTTTAGGATTCCACCCTCATGACTTAAACACTTCCCAAAAGGCCCACCTATACATACCATGACCTTTGGAAGCTAGTATTTTAATCCATGAATTTGGCAGGGGTGGGGGACACAAACATTCAGACCATACCAACTGTTTCCTTAGTTCCATCACTATCACCACCAGCTATTTTTATCTTTTGTTCCTGGATACAGAGCTTCTTCCACAGGATAAGAGACCCTTTGTGTCATGGCACTGGGCTGTGATGCAGGCAGCTAGGTTCCTGCAGAGAAACACTGTGGCAAGGATTCAAATTCATGTTGTTCAGTTATAGTAAGTCACTGTGTCAACCACTAGTCCCTAGGTTGAAATTGATTGAGAATATCAAATTCATGAATGCTGAGGGTTCCTGTATTGTACTGTGCATAACACATACACATTCTCTCAACCTAAACAAACATTCTCTATGGATTAGGGACTGTGTTACATGAATGCCAAACTTATAAAGAAAAAATAAGGCAAAACTAAGAGTGGCTTATCTCTCAGTAATTACTTCTTTAGTAACTACAGCTCATATAATTGCTTGTTCCCTAGATACTAACCACTTATTTGATGACTACATAATTACTGATTACAAATATAATGGTTTATTATCTCATTGCTATTGTTATTTTTAATCTAGGGAGCAAAATTTCCTTCAAGAAAAGCAAGACATTATGAAGCACATTTGAAGTTCAAAAAATATGCACTGTACATTAAAAAATTCAAAGTTGATTATCCCAGATGGGTCACTCCTATTTAGAGTTTTAAAACTAAATCCTGTTTTCAAATTTTTACTAATATTGTCATCTCTTTGGCTTATTTAAGCACTTTGTTAACACAAATGAAGTCCAGGTATCTGCAGGAATCAAAAGACCTTTTAAACCTGAACTATTATTTCCCTGCCTTTTAGGAAAAACATGAATTAGCAATTTTGTTATGCAGATCAAGCTTGGGCTTATACTGATATTTCATATTATCCTGAGAAGTGAAATAGTCCATTACTAGTAAAGGTGGAAAAATGAAATTATTGAGTTTGCAGTTCGCTTTTATCACACTCCTTAGGGGCACACTGGATATCTGGAACCTTAGAGAGACCCTTTACTGATGTAAATATGAAACTCTTCTTCCCCCAAAACATAAATAGTTTATAAAGTACCAACCATTTTTGAAGAGCAATTTCATGCTTTGGTTCCGATTAACAATCTCATTGGCTTTTTTGAGCCTAAGAAGTTCACAGGAACTTAACAATGACTTGGTTGCATTAAGGCTTCAGGGGGGCAAAGATGCAGGGGAGTTTACGGATGATTATCCTCCCTGTGTGGAATCAAATTCTTATACTCTCTTCTGGGAAATTTCTACTGTCTGTTAATTAGTTAAAAATCTATAGTTTCAGCTACAGCCATGATGCACATAGTTCTCTTACAGACTACATGTTTTATCCAGGCACTTTTGACCTAACCAAGGAAAGGGATGACAGACCCTTAGGAGTCCAGAGTTTTTGAATTCCAAATAATGCTTAAATATTTACAACTTATTTTCAACAAAAGTTCAACTAGTTCCATTCTTATTGCTCTAATTATTACACTAATGGGTATGCTAGCTAGTAGACCTTTCATTAGCTTCCAAATTGCCCTACAATTATTAAAAGGTCACTCAAATTGTGGTTATTTTTTGTTTGTGTCCATCAGAAAACCCAGCAGATAACAAAAATACACTCACGAAAGGGAGTACTTGCACACTGGATGTATAAATGAGACAAGGGAAGAATCAAGCAATAGAAGGTGACTTTTCACTAGGAATTATTGCCTTAATGTCACTAAGTAGACATGGGATTTCTAAACTCATATCAATATGGAAAAAAAATTACTCTAAGTCATTTACAAGGTGATATATAGAATTTGGTATGAGATGGTTTTGTAAATGAGGCTGCCTTGAGCAGTAAAAACAGGATCCCCATATTTCCCTAACACCTTGTCATTAAGCCAAGCTATTGAAACATGAATTTGCTTTGTGTTGCTGCTTAACAACAGTGTCTTAGGGTCACCTCATATGCAAAAATCATTTGTGTTTTTTTAAGAATTTTAAATTATATTTCAAATGGTATATGATTATAAGATGGGGTAAACTCTAACTAAAAATTGGCATTCATTATTGAATATTAAGATAATTGGTATTTATTCCTTTTCAGAGTTAATTCAATACAGTAGCATATTACTATGCTATGACTAGCAATGATTTAGGCCTGAAAAAGGAAAAATTAAAATATTGCTAAGAAGAATGATTTCTATTACCTAAACACAACACATACCTAAACACAACACATTACCTAAACACAAACTGAGCTTTAGTGATAGAGAAATATTGTTTTGGAGATGTAGAAGTGAGCGATGTTTACCATAGAGATCACTGAAATCATCATCATCATCATTATTTAATATGTACTCAAGAGTGAGACCCAGCCTAGCACAGAGATTTATGAGTTGTTTGTTCCCTAAAAAGCACCAATGTAATTGTATAAACACAGTGAACAGATACACATGAATATGGAAGAGACCAGCAGGAAATAACACAATTTTTATTGTGAAGTCAATGTTTGTAAGTGTCCAGAAATATGTAAGTAATATTCTGCCAGCATAGAGCTTCAAGACACCATGATTCCTACAATCAAGTGAAGCCCGAGGGCAAAATAGCACAAATTGTTGTCAGTAAGATGGTTGCAACAACAAAAACAGAGATTTTCAATTCTCAAAAATATTTGTGAGGCATCTAGTTTCAGCTTGGGATGCAGAAAGTGTCTTTCCCATTCTTACAACAAAGAAAAGACTGAACAAACAGCAAAATAACTTTTATTAAGCCATGAGAAAGCTATGAGAAAACCATGGTTGGAGAGCAACCAACAAAAGATAAAATCTTGGGAAAGAAACATATGTGCATAGGCAACAGAACCCAAACATTTGTTTACCTGAAGCATACACTGCTGGACACCAAAAAAAAAAAAAAAAACCACTAAAAGGAGCCAGCTAATAATATTTATAACAAATTGCTAAAGACTGGATGCAGGTTATCAAAAGGTTAATGTCCCTGCAGATGGAGATTAGAAAGACTCACACTCTCTTCCAGGATTCCCATCCATGAACCCTACCAGGCACTCAAGCAGGCTGGTTGAGAATTCTGAGGAAGACTCCTTGATGGAGCTGACAGGGAGGGGAACAACAACCATCTAAAGGTGTACGTAGCTAACACAGATTCAAATTACAAGGCAAAACTAATAGAACTGAAAAGAGAATTAGAGAAATTTACAACTACAGTTGAGACTTTATAACACTCCTCTCTCAGTAATTGATAGAAAGGGTAAGCAGAAAATGAGCAGAGATATAGATATGAACAATGGTATCTGCCAACTTAACTTAACTGACATTTATAGAACATCCTACCTAGCAAAATGAATTAATAAACATTTTTTCTCAAGTACACATGAAGTATTCACCACAATAGACCATATTCTGGGGCATAAAACAAACCTTGAAAAATTTAGAAGAATAAAATTACAAAAAGTATGTTCTCAGGTCATAATGAGATTAAACTCTAAATTAATAAAAAATGTGGAATATTCTAAGCATTTGCAAATTAAACAGCACACCAGAAATTAAATAATCCATAGAGCAAAAATGAAGTGTCAAGAAAATTTTTTACACATTTTGAATTAAATAAAACATACATTATGAAAAATTTGTAGGGTACAATTAAAGCAGCACTTACAGGTAAGTTTGTAGCATTTAGGCTTACAATAAATAAGAATAAAGATCACAAATTATTAACCTAACTCCTACCAAAAGAAACCATAGAAAAGAGATTAATTTAAACCAAAAGCAAGCAGGAGAGAAAATAATACTATCTATTTATTTAATTATTTATTAAATATTTACTAGAACAGAAATAAATGAAACTGAAAATAGAAAAATGATAAGGAAATCCATGGAATCAAATGATGGTTCTTAGAAAAGACCGATAAAATTGATAAAACCTTAACCACACTGAATAAGAAAAATGCAAATTACCAACATTGAAAATGAAAAAGGGAATTTCATTATTGACTTTATAGATAGTAAAAGGATAATGATAGGATATTACAAACAATGCTACCATTATAACTTTGACAACTGAGGTAAAATTTATGAATCCCTTAAAGATATAAACTACTAAAAGCCATTCAAGGTAAAATAGTAATATGAATATTCCTGTACCTATTAAAGGAATGAATTGTAGTTTAAAATCTTCCAAAAAGAAATCTGGTCTTAGATGGCTTCACTGGTCTAGAATTAATAAGTGAGTTTAGCAAGGTCCTAGGGTATAAGATAAATATACTGAAGTAAGCTCTATTCCTGAATGGCATCAATGAGCAATTGGAATTTAAAAATGAAACAAACAAACAAACATCACCATTCATAATAGCAACAGAGTAAGCACAGAATCAAGCAAGTGTGTCTGAGAAGAAAATATGTGCAGGGTTTATATGTTGAAAATTACAAAATCACATTAAAAAATGTAAACTCTTGAGTCAAAAGAAAGACCTCATATTCATGGGTTGGGAAAGTCAACGTTGTTAACATCTCAGTTTTTCCCAAATTGATCTATAACTCTACACAAACCCAATCAAAATCCCAGAACATTTTTTATAGATATTGACAAGATGATTCTAAAATTTACATGAAAGACAAGGGACCTAGAATGCCAACCAACAACTATAATGCAGAACAAAATTAAAGGAGTCACATTATACAATTTCATAACTTCATAAATTTATAGGAATTGAAACTGTATGGTGTTGATGAAACCATAGACACATAAATTTGTGAAACAGAAGAGAGCCCAGAAATAGATGCACATAAATGTAGACAAGTGATTTTTGACAAAAATGAAAAAGTAATTCAATTGAGAAATTAAAATATTTTCAAAACATAGAAAAACTAGATATTGATTGCAAAAATTACACTTCAATGTTTATCTCACATCATGCAAACATTAACTCAGGAAGGATTATAAGAATAATAAAACTATAAAACATCTAGAAGAAAATATAGGAAAATATTTGTGATCTTTATTTTTGCAGTTTTAGAAATATAACAAAAATATGATTTGTAAAAAGAATACATTGATAAATTGGACTTCATCAAACTTATTGCCTTTGCTCTGTGAAATCAAATCTTAAGGGAACAAAAAAACTAGCCAGACTAGAAGAAAATATTTGCAAATCATAGATCTGATAAATAAATTCTTTCCAAAATATGTAAAGAACCCTCAAACTTGAACAATAAGAAAACAAACAACTTTATTTAAAAGTTGCAAAAGTTCTGAATAAATATATCCCACCAAAAAAATTATGGATGGCAAATAAACATATTAAAGTATCTAAATATCAATAGTTTTTTAGGAAATGTGAAACCACATTTTAAAACCACAAAGAGACACAACTACATATCCATTAGAATAGATAGACAAACAAGAAAACTGGCAATACCAAATGCAGGTGAGGATGTCAAACAACTGTCACTCTTGTATATTACCAGTGGGAATTTATGAGAATGTTATGGCTATATTGGAAAATCATCTGAAGTCCCTTATAAAGTTTAATATGCATCCCTAACTCAGTGGGTTGGGCATCATCCCACAGACCAAAGGGTCACCAATGAAATTCCCAGTCAGGGCACATGCCTGGGTTGTGGGCCAAGTTCCCCTCTAGGGGTATGTGAGAGGCAACCAACCAATGCTTCTCTGGCACACTGATATTTTCCCTCTTTCACCTTCCTTTCCCCTCTCTCTAAAAATAAATATATTTAATTTAAAAAAATTAAAAAATAAAAAGTTTAATATATATTCATCACACAATTCAGCAAAACCACTCCTAGGTATTTATTCGAGACTTGAAAATGTATGTTGATACAAAACCCAATTATGAGCTTTATTAATAATTGCAGCTTTATTCACAATTGTCCCAAACTAAAAACAACTCACATGTCCTTCAATAAGTAAATGAATAAACTGTGGTACATCTATCCATACAATGGAATAGTATGTGGCAATAAGATACAATGAGCAATTGATTCATGCACCAACAGGAATTAATCTTAAATACATTTTTCTAAATGAAAGAAGTTAGACCCAAACAGCTACATATGGTATTTTTTAATTTATGTTAAATTCTGGAAAAGGCAAACTGTAAGAACAGAAAAGTGATCAGTCATGACCAGATTGGAGTAAAGGGAGTGGTTGGCTACACACAGCCAGCATTATGGAATCTTCAGATTTAACAGAATATCATGTATGATATTGTTGTAGTAGATATGTGGCTCTCTGAATTTATATAAAACCTTAGAACTGTACACAACAAAGAGTAAATTATACTCTGCTTAAATGAAAAGAAAAGTCAACCAGGATGTGAGAGGAATCCAAGATATAATGTAGACCATGACAAATGAATCTAATCATATTACATAACCACACTGAGGGGTAGGGGAAGACAGTTGCTGAACTAAGCAATTTTGGAAAATAGGCTTTTGACAAGATATTGTGAGGCTAACAACAGTAAAAACTGTGTAGAGATACTGTATTCTAGTTAGTAAATTTGTTTCTCACAGGGTCCAGGGTAACCACTCTGAAATGACTTTACATGTATACTAGGGCTAAATAAGTAAGGAAATATATTCTACATAATTAGAGTCAGGGTCTTGATTTTGGAGAATGAAGCTACAAATAAGCAAAGGGAAATGCCAGAATGAGCCCTGTGGCATTGAAATGGAGTTTAAACTACCAGGATGAACTCATGTTTATTTTAACAAATAGATAGATGATAGATAGATAGATAGATAGACAGACAGACAGATAGATGATAGATAGATAGATACAGATAATTGTATATAATTGCCTTAGTATATGTGCATGTATTTCCTAACTATCTAGTAAAAGGGACTAGAAGCAGTGATCCCATGTAGCAACCAACACATCTAGTGCCCCAGACCTTGGATTCCAAGTAACATGCTCCAGTAAAAGGAATCAGGCTCCTTGGAGAATCTGTTGATTATGGGGACAGAGAAAATACTAGATGAACCTGGAGCATCTTGTTGTGCTAAAAAGTAAGACAGTGCATATGCAAAAGTCACAGTGACTAATTGACAAAAGCTGCCAAAGGCCAAAACTGGAAAAATTTTAGCAATAAAAAGTGATAGTTATGAATTCTAACACAAAAAGTAAAATAAATATTCATGAGTCATACACATATAAGTAAGTGAACAAATAAACACATGGAGGAGAAAGGACAAGTCTTCCAAGCAGAAGAATTACATCAACAAATATATAAAAATTAGAGAAAAAAATCACCATTATATCACTATGGCATTAATTGCTACAGGCAAAAATCTATGGATAAATGCTAAAACTAGTAAGAGCAACTCTGAGGAAAAACAGAATATTTGCATAGTGTTGAAATATCTCCTCCAAAAAGTCTCTGACATTCCTCCATCCAGGGGGCAGACCTTAAATTCCCTTCACTTGAGAATGGGCTGGCCTTAGCTACTTGCTTACAAAGAATATAGTGTATAAAAGGGAAATAGTAACTTACAATGGAGGGAGAAATTTGGCAATACTTCAAAAGTATTAAGATTATAAAACAAAGTGAAAATAGATGAAGGAACTTTGAGAGACTAAGGAGGAATGAAAACAATTTGCAGTATCTTTGATTGGATCCTGAAATAGAAAAAAGACATTGTTGGAAAAACTTGGAAAATCTGAATCAAGTCTGTAGTATACTTAATAGCATTGACATTAATTATTGATTAATTTTACTAATTAATTATACCATACAAATTAAATTAATATCAATATTTAATTTTGAGAGTTGTACCATGGTTATGTAAGGAGTTGGCAGCAGGGAAGTTTAGGTAGAGGAAATACAGCAAGATGTACTCTGTTGTCTCTGCAACTCTTCTGTATGCCTAAAATTACTTTTGAACAAAAATTTAAATATGTATTTATAAGTTAATAAAATTCTGACTTACATTGTATGGAGCCTGAAAATTTCAAAGAAGTGGAGTGTGTCTTTCGATGTAAGAAAAATGTACAGAACATCAACTGGTGTATACCGCATTGAACAAGGATTCGGTCTGCAGGTATCTGCTAAGGACATTTAACATGTGGCTCATCATGCTGTATGTGGAAGATATAATGCTGAACCATGTACAGTACCAGCCTTGAAGAAATAATAAATTTTAGGTGCTCAAGATCAATAAAAACAAATACTTTCAATTTAATATAATGTGAGGGAAATCAACAGAAGGGAGCAATTAATTCCATCTGACGGAGCTCAGAAAGGACTCATGAGGAGAAGAATTTTAAGCTGGTGTGTCTTAAATTGCCAAATGAATCCAGAAATTCTCATCTCTCTGCCCTCATTGCTTTAATGTATGCCTCCCCTTCCCTAACTAGTCCATCTCAGAGTCCTCCTTATTTTACCATTCAACTTCCTCTCCTTTTATCTTTCTTGTCTTCCTTATCCCCAAAGTTGCTGTCCTTATCTCTTGTTGCCTCAGATGCAGTAGGCTCCTAATAAGTTTATCTGCCTCTCACCCTGCACACTACCACCCAGGTGACCCTTCTAAAATAGACATGAATTATTCCTCATTTGTTCCATAAAGGTTTATCAAATGCCTACTACATATCAGGTAGTGAGCCCTCAGATTGCTTAAAATGTATCAATAAAAACCCCGATAAATGTTTGTGGAAGAACAGAAGGAAGGGGGACAGAAAAGAAGGAAAGGGGGTGAGAGTGAAGAAATATCTATGTAAGAGAGGAATGTAAAATGCAGACACACAGGGAAGAAGGTATAGTGACTTAGGAAAAAGTCTTTAGGGTGACCCACATATAAGAGGCAAGTGGGGTGCAGGGAGGTGACACTGCTGAAGAGTTTAGGGCCAGAAGGAGATGTAAATGGAAACAATAATTTTAAACCGAACTAATTCTCACAAAGAATGATCTGGAGAATATAGATGCTTTTTTGTCAATGAAGCCTAAGTAATAGAAAAAGCCAGAGGAAGGATGATAAATAAAACTTTGGCCATTCCCTTGGAATTGCAAATTTACTCTTTTGAAACATATTAGAAACTTGAATCTATTCATAGAAGATCTGCTGATAGGTCTAAGGCCAAGTTTACTTCAAGGTTTTTATTCAATGGGTTCATCAATCAATTTACATCAAATGTTGGCATCATTCATCAATTTTACTCTTTAGTAAGTATCAAGTATCTGTGTCAGGTAGCATCTCATTATTAGAGAAAAAAATAATCTCTGTTTAATAGACAAGAAAGCTTGGAGAGGGAAAAACAATTACACAAAAATACATAATATTTTCATACAAGCATACACACTCATATTAAAAGAACAACTTGCAGATTCCTTTAGACAAATTGTCTCCCCTGAGTATAGCAGCATAAGTGATTTCTAGGTAATGAGTTACCTCTTAAAAAAGGTAGGCAGGTAGCTTTCATTAGAGTTACAGAATCTGCATATTCATTTCCCTTGCCAAAGACTTTGGTATACTAACTTCATATTCATCCAATCCATGCTCATTCATATAAGGTATATTCACACACCACTCCATGTAGCCATGCTGACACAGATAATTGCTGATGGATTAATGGTCAGCAAATACTGAAATATGTGATGCCATCAATGGTTTTTATAAAGTACCTCTGACTTATGAATCCTTCCAACTCTCCAATCTAAAATGATTTACTTCACTTGAACCGGTATTTAATTCAAATATAAAGGTTTATAATCCATGTGTTGATGTCAAGATATAGCTCGTTATGTATATAATTATAGTAATATTGTGTTCAAACATCACTGAACAAAAAGAATGACTATAATCAAAGTCTTCTAGAAGCATACTGGATAATTCTACTTTCCACTAGAAGGGGAAGCAACTCTTCTATAAAGGCTTCTTTGAAATTTCCCATTTTCATTGAAATGAAAATATGATTATATTTAAGTTACTTGTAATTTTTGTTATAATAAGAATATTAATGGAAATAACACAAATGAACAACAAAAAAGGGTAAAGCTGAGATGCTCCCTACTATATTGCATTACACCAGTCACATTTCACTTTTTACTACAATCCATTCCACATTATTGCAAGCATCCAAGAAGCCAATGCTAAGCGGTAGTATTACCTAGGCAAGCAAAATAGACTTGAACATTTTCTACTGAAAAATGTAGAGAATAAATGCCTTATTTCAAGCTAGCCATGCCTTTGACAGTTGACAGTCTGAATGCAAAACTGAAACTTACTTTCACAGTGCTTACAAAAAGTTGATTAATAAACCATATTCTTAAAAAGCCAATCATTTTTAGGCTAGATTATTTCATCAGTACAGTACAGATACAATAAATTGGTAGAAATCTACAGATGAACAGCAACATGAAATGTGAGAGATGGCCTGTTTTGGGGGCAAAACAATATCCCTCTCGATAAACTCTGAGAATTTTAGAACTGAAATGGATTTTTAGAAGTCTCACGTATCAGTACTGACATGCAGCAGGCACACACTCAGTGCAAGATGAGTGAGTAATGAACAAATGGGGTGTCCTATTGCTCCTGCCATTGGACAGAGTAGTATTTAAACTGTCTCAGGAAAATTGACCTCTTAAGTAACTAAGGTAGCTATTCCAAGTGCTGTTTGGTAATTTAGTTCAGTTTTTTTTTAATGATATTTTATTGATTATCCTATTACAGTTGTCCCATTTCTCCCCCATTGTTCCACTCCACCCTGCACACCCCCTCCCACCCACATCCCCCCCCTTTAGTTCATGTCCATCTGTCATAAGTTCTTTAGCTTCTACATTTCCCACACTATTCTTGCCCTCCCCCTATTTTCTACCCACCATCTATGCTACTTGTTCTCTGTACCTTTTCCCTCTCTCCTCCTCCCACTCCCTTGTTGCTAACCCTCCATGTGATCTCCATTTCTATGTTTCTGCTCCTGTTCTATTTGTTTGCTTAGTTTGCTTTTGTTTTAGGTGTGGTTGTTAATATCTGTGAGTTTGCTTTTTACTGTCATATTTTTTATCTTCTTTTTCTTAGATAAGTCCCTTTATCATTTCATATAATACAGGCTTGGTGATGATGAACTCTTTTAACTTGACCTTATCTGAGAAGTGCTTTATCTTCCCTTCCATTCTAAATGAAAGCTTTGCTGGATAGAGCAATCTTGGCTGTAGGTCCTTGCTTTTCAAGACTTCAAATACTTCTTTCCAGCCCCTTCTTGTCTGTAAGGTCTCTTTTGAGAAATCAGCTGACAGTCTGATGGGAACTCCTTTGTAGGTGACTGTGCCCTTATCCCTTGCTGCTTCTAGAATTCTCTCCTTCATTTAATCTTGGGTAATGTAATTATGATGTGCCTTGGTGTGTTTCTCCTTGGGTCCACCTTTCTTTGGGACTCTCAGAGCTTCTTGGACTTCCTGGAAGTCTATTTCCTTTGCCAGATTGGGGAAGTCCTCCTTTATTATTTGTTCAAATAAATTTTACACTTGTTGCTCTTCCTATTCCCCTTCTGGTACCCCTATAATTTAGATGTTGGGATGTTTAAAGATGTCCTGGAGGTTCCTAAGCCTCTCCTCATTTTTATGAATTCTTGTTTCTTCATTCTTTTCTGTTTGGTTGTTTCTTTCTTCCTTCAGGTCCACTCCATTGGTTTGAGTCCCAGTTTTCCTCCCATCACTATTAGTTCCCTGTGCATTTTTCTTCATTTCACTTATTGTAACCTCCATTTGTTCATGTGATTTGCGACCAAAATCAACCAATTCTGTGAGCTTCCTAATTGCCAGTGCTTTGAACTGTGCATCTGATAGGTTGCCTACCAGTGCTTTGAGCTGTGCATTTGATAGGTTGGCTACCTCTTGGTCACTTAGATGAATTAGCTCTGGGGCCCCGATCGGTTCTCCCATTTGAGTCATCCTTGGTTTTGTTTTGTTTTGTTTTGTTTTGTTTTGTTTTGTTTTGGTCTGGCCGTGGCTGTTACCTAGTGAGGGGCGGAGTCTTTGGTGTTCACCAGGGCAGGGCAACCCAGGCGCTGGGTTGTGATGCTGGATGTGGGCGCAGGGTCTGAGAGGGAACAATGGCACTTACTCTGCTCTCTCTCAGATCCCAGTCCCTTCTGCCACTTTTCCCAAGCAAACTGGGTCCTTCTGGTGCTGATTTCCATGTGGGTGGGCTTGTGTACATTCTAGGACCCCATAGGTCTCTCCAACAAACTCTCCCATGAGTCTGGGATTCTCTCCCGGCACCCATCCCCCACAAGTGTTCTCAATCGGTGCTTTTTAGGCTTTATTTCCTGATGCTGGGGCCCTGTACTATGCAGTCTGTCTCGCTGCCCATTTTCACCTGGTTTATCTGCTCTCGAATGTGTGACCACAATCAGATGCCTTGTGCGCCTTGCTTGGTCTGCTCATTGCCTCCCAGCACTCAGTAACCACCGCCTGTGTGCCCAGGACCACCAGCTACTGCTTCTTCCTGCCATGATCCCTCTCCACCAGCCGCCGACTCCACCTCTCTTACCGGTCTGGGTGAATCATTGTTGGATTTCCGTACAATTCAATCCTCTATCTGTTCTGGTTGGGGTTTTTTTTATTCTATATTTTTGTTGTCCTTAATCTTAGTTGTGAGAGGAGGCACAGTGTGTCTACCTACACCTCCATCTTGGCTGGCAGTAATTGCTCTAATTCAGTTTTTATTGTCAGGATTTTTCCTACTAACAAACTCTAATATTCTATTACCCACACCAATCTCTGATTCTACTATTTCTCGCTACTCTGCTGCATTTAAGCTCACTTTCTCTTCCCTACTTTCTCATGGAAAATAAACAGCAACAACAACAACAACAACAAAACAGGTTCTCACTATTCTTTTTTCCCCAGTGCTCACATAAATCCACTTTACCTCATCACATTCCACTAACAAGAGGTAAAGAAAAAAAAAAAAAGAGCATTCTGAATTCTTAGAAGAGTAGGATTAGATTATCTGAGGGGAAAGCTGAGGCAGTTGGAGCCATGGTAATAACCAATAGCCTCAAGCAAGAATGAGTATATAGGAGTGCCTATTTTCATACTTGCAGACCCAGAACTGTAAGAGATGACACAGTTCTTGAAGGTTTTGTATTTACTAGTCTTTATGTTGTATACAAGGAAATGAAGGTCAAAAGAAGTTGGATTGATTTTTTTAAGGTCACATGACTAGTTAGTGTCCAGCTAAGAGTAGCAACCTGGTTTTCTGATGGTCAGCAGGGCTCTGTCCTCTATCCCAGGACATACCCCTTGATAGGACATTTAACCAGGAGAAAACATGATATTGCTAAGGTTAGTAGATCTGTTTTAGTAATAATAGTAATAATTATTATCACGGAGAACACTTTAAAATATGACCGGCATTGCATTAAATGCTTGAGGTTCAATATCTTTTCTAACCTTCACAACAAGTTAATGAATTAGGTGATATCACCATTTCCATTTTGCAAATGTGGGCATTGAGGCATTGAGTTTATGTTGTTAGGTCAAGATCACATAGTAATTGGCATAACTTGTTCTTAAAACTTACCCAAATACATCATTTAACATCTCTCAGATATTATTTAGTGAATACAATGAGGGAATTGAACTCTAAGGCCACACAGTTTGTGAAATAAATGCAAGGAATAACTTTCTCTGCTTTGTTGCAATTTTCCTGGAGGAACTCCAATAACTCTTACCTCCACATCTATTATATGCCCCAAAGCATAAGAATGTGTGCAACCTCAGAAAGTCAGAGAGCAATGCAAAAATTTATGATGGTGGGATTTGTTTTAATTCTTGATAAGACAAATTTCAGAGTCCTTCTGTAGGGCAGAGTGTGTCTGTAGGTGAGCCAACACTGGTTCTTGGCTGCCTCTGGAGCTCTGGTCAGTGGGATTTGAGGGGAAGAAACTAGAGTTGAGCAGGGAAGCTGTGGACATTACATTTTTTAAAAATCTTCTTTCAGCCTTGACCGGCATGGCTCAGTTGGTTAAGCATTGTCCCTCAAAGTGAAAGATTGCTGGTTTGAGTCCCCATAAGGGCACATGCCTGGGTTGTGGGTTCAATCCCCAGTTGTGGTGTATGTGAGAGGCAACTGATTGATGTTTTTTACCCTCTCTTTCTCCCTCCCTTCCCAACTCTCTAAAAATAAATAAATAAAATATTAAAAAAATTTGCTTTTAAGAGATTAATAATAATATAAGAAATGCAAAACAAATGAACAATCTCAGCACCCACAGGAGCCATGCTATAAAACCAAACCCTCTTAGAAAGAAGCAATGTGACATATGTAACCTCAGAATAATGAAATCTATTCAGGTGGTGTCAGTGAACACTATGAATAAGGAATGAAAAAGAGGCTATATCTTTCCCCAGTAGGAGGAAATTTGACAGGGCTCGTGGACCTGCTTACTGAGATGCTCAGAGCTAACTGAAGTTAGGGAGAATACCTTTCAAAGCCAATAAGAGATGTAAGCATGGAGAACATGTCTAGTGAAAAAGAGATTCAGAGGCAGGCACAGATTCTCTGCTGATATTCTTATGCTCTGCCATGCTCAGGTTCCTCCTGAAAAGTTGACTGCACTTGAATTAAGATGGCCCCTGAGTGGGAACCACACACTTAACTGTTAGTAGGTATCCTCACAAATATAAGTCAATTGAGAAGTATGTTTTCTTGTAATTTTGAAGGGCAGACCACTGACATTTATGGATTTAACATTCCTGCATATGGCCATGTGAAAATTATTATTACATGGTTATATCTGTTATTTTGTAATTTATCTGTGCAAAAATTTGCCATGTGCCCAGTGAGATCAGTGTTGGTTTGTAGATGTGAGTTTGCCAGGGAGTTAGATAACTGATCAACACTCCCACAGTTCAACCCATCACCCTCACCCTTGGCTCATGATCCAATTCATCAGACCATTGTTTTTAAAAATAAATAAATAAAAGAACAAAATAGAAAATAGCCATCCAGTGGGAGAAAATTTTAATAAGTATGAAAAGTATACCAAGGTATGTCATGAGGCTTATGAACAAGAAACACATGATTCTCAACAGAAATGGATCAGATCAAAATCAGAAGCCTGACCATATTTGTACATTTAGGTATTTACAAAGATCCAGAGAGAAGATCCTTCCTAGTGAATATCTGGTGCCTACCAAAAATCTAATCAATTGTTCTGAATGGCTTCTTGCAGTGCTTGCAAACCTGACAGGCAATAAGAATTAACTAGGAGGCTTTCCTACATATGCACATGCCCACGTTCTCACACACCAGCCTCCAGACCATGATTGGAGTCTCTAAGTGCCTGATGGAGTAGAGGACTCTGCATTCAGACATCTCTTCTAGAGGCAGTAGCTGAGGGACTCAGCACAGGATGCAGAGAAGGCAGAGCTGGATCCTTTTTGAGCCCTTTTAGTCATGAAGGGACCTAATTTATCTTGTGATGCTAATCCTCAACTCAGGATGCTATATTTATAGAATATACACTTCTGAGCTCCTTGAAAAATGATGCAATGTAAGTATTATTGGCCAGATATAAATATTAGTGGCTGTGCACAATTTGTTCCTTAGTTCTGACAATATAATCTGTATTTTGTCACAGACCAGCTGCATTCTCTATGATTTACATATTAGGTAACTTAGAAAGAGGATGTGTGCTTATCTCAAGTTTTAGACAGGTGTTTCAACTTCATATCTATCAAGTACAGAGAGAAAAAAAACTCAAGTTTTTATGTATATTAGAAATTTCATTCTATATAGTATGAAGTAACTATTAAGTGACTAAATCTGTTTCCCCTAAATACAGTAACTAGTAGAAAAGGGCCTTATACCCGCAAACATCTAAATATGCTCCTTCCATAAAACTTTTAGGCCACTCACATAACTGGTATATGTTTATTTTATTTATTTGCTATTTGTTTAAAATTTTTGTATACATTGGTATATTTTTTCTTATCTACAAATGACCCAAGAGCAGTTCATTTTATATAAGGAGAACCTAAAATAAAGCTCAATCAAGCATAATGTGTTATTTCTAATTTGACAGTGCTGATGTTGCTTGGGGCCTCTATTTGCCTCACATAGGTCTAGGTATTAGGAATCCTGAAATTCTGAATAGGATGCTTTCTTCATGGACTCAGCATCTGGACATAACCCTGAACATACTAAAGTGCTTACAGAACACTTCTGGAGCCACTGAATAGCAAAGCACACATCTTGATTATTTCAGCGGGAAATTTTAATTATAAAAATGGACATAAAAATTAGTTAATTCATTGATCAAGTACGTGCATCTCTTATCCATGATTCCAGGCCTTTGGAAGCCAGAGTTTATATTATTCATATATTATGTATAAGCTACCTAAATTTACTCCATAGCAACCTAAATATTGGATACAAATTGCTTTTTGACAAAGCCAATTTTTATTAAAAAGCTTTGAATTACAAAACCTAAGCTTCTAAAAGAAGTGTCTTAAAAGCCTCTTCAACCATCAGGTGAAAAATTTGGCTTTAAAATCTAATTGTTCACCATCTCCTAGGTTTTCTGACAGATGTCATATAGATGATAATACTGTTCAAAATCCTATATTTGTATGTATTCTGAGCCAAATGCAACAGGATTTTATTTCTTATTGTTTTTGAATGATATCATTTAAAATTAATGTGTTTGTGCATACGTAATTCTGGCCTGCTGATAAAATTACTTTCTTCCAGATTACCATCAAAGACATATTGCGTTGGGCACATCTTTCTGATTATCTTTTTATCTGGGAAGGAACTTAAAAATCCTAATGAGATTTGGAGAACAACCTGAGGCAAACAGGCCATAATGTGGGACAGCTGGAGGAGTCAGTCCTGTCATGTTGCGGGCCACCTCTGTGCCAGATATTTCTGGCACTGCTGAATCAGTTCCATTTCAAACCTTGTGAATGATAAACCACCCCTGAATTATCTTTAACTGGTATGTGATTATCCTGTCAACTGGGAGAGACTAGTGATACTCACTACTCCAAATATCTGATAAACAGAGTTAAGAGTTCAAAGCCCCAAGCCTTCAGACCTTTATCTACGTGCTGCCCAACACCTATCACAAGGAGCCCTTCAGTCATGGATGGAAGGTAATAGAAATTAACCTAAAAAAGCACAGGATGGTTGCTGTATCTTTTTTTCTGGAAAAAAAAATTCAATTAGCTATTCATCAAACATTACTAAATGTGGTATGCCAAGCACTGAACAATAAAAAATATGGAGGGTGTGGTTTCTATCATTTTACCATAGTGTAAGTTGTAGTCCTTTTGTTCTTCTAAAGGAGTTTAATGCAGGATGCAAAGAGACAGGCTTTGCCCTTGTATGTGGACGTGAGACCCATTTGTACCATTGTTTTTTCTGTAAATGGACACTGATGTATAAAAGCCAGGTGACTTGACATTTTAGGATGAAAGGTTTATCCAAGAAATCTTGAAGATATTTTTCCAAACCTTTTTCTAATATGAAAAATGAAAATTATGATTAGATTAAATATCATCTTAATTGGTGGTATTATGTTACAAGACAAGCATGTTTGAGACAAGCTATGGTGCCAGCCCTATAATTATATACTAGTTCAAGAAGCATTTTTTTAAAATGTGCCTTACAATGTGCTAGGCAATGGGTTGCAGAGATGAGAGCGTCTGCAATAAAAAATAGCTCCTCTATGAGGAGACCAGAAAAAGTGCTGGAAGAACAATGAAGAAGGGCAGTCCAAGAAAGGAGGACAGCAATTAAAGGCATAAAGCATGAAACAATGTCACATGATTTAAAGCCATACATAATTCTATATGGATGGGGAATGAAGTACAAGACAATGGAGGAAGGATAATATTTAGAAATTAGGCTAGAAAAGTAAGGAGGGGTAGGTCACACTGATAACAATAGTAAAAACTCACACATTTATTGAGCCCAAGTGACACACCAGGAATTGATCTTAGCATGCATGTGTTAACCCATCAGATCTTTGCCACACTGCTGGTGGGGTGCAGACTGTCAGCCAAGTGCACTGGGAAAGCAGACAGGACAGCTGCAGGGGCTGCGCATTTATCTGTGGCACTTCAAAGCCCAAGGTCTAGTAGATATGAAGGGAGCACCCATAGTAACCCAAGTAACAAAAGTATTTGCTCCAGCAGCAAATGGTATGGAAGCAACACTGACATCTTCCCTGTGTCATGATGAACGCATGCATTTCACAAAGGAAAAATGAAGAAAACAAGCACATTATACTCCAAAACCAAACCAAACCAACCAACCACAAAAACAAAAAAACAGGGTCAATATATCTAGCTCCAGCTCCCCAAGTAAATGAAGCCTTGAACAGTTCCCACAAATGGCTGAAACCTGAACAGAAGCCATTTTATCCCTGCTTTTTCCATTGCTGATGTCTGAAAATGTGTCATGGACTTTGTGGATATGTTAATCACATGAGGGAATGACTATTTTCTTTATGAACAAACTAACTGTAAGTGTGATGAATTTAATAACATTGTATGTATGTTTTAAATATCTGTGCTATTATAAATTTGTGCTATTTATAATATCTGTGCTATTATAAAATATAAGGGAGTATATTTATACTCCCTTATGTTTCTACATGTTAGTTTCTTTCTTTTTCTAAGTGCTTTTGACTCTGAGTTGTTTTATTTTTTAATGTAAGAAAGGGGGAATTTTTAAATTATATGTATTCAATATATATGTCGATATATATTCAATATATGTGTATATATATCAATTTTATTTGTATGAAGAAAGGAAAAGGATACAAATTATAAAAATTTTTGACCATTTGGAGCAAAGGAGCAATTGTTTGGGTGGAGCAAGTGTGGAAATAAGAGTTTTCACATTCACTTGATTTTTAAACCATGGAAATATTACCTATTTTAAGGTAAAGTAAAAAATGTAAATCCTATAAGGTTGCATACTATTATTATTTTTATTATCTCCATTTTAGAGATGAGGAAGCTGAGGAAGAGAAGAAGTAATTGTTGAAAGCCCTTATCCTATAAGTGAAGGGAAATATCAAAGAATTTTAATGACTGGACATTGTATGTTACAAAGATCTCTGTTGGGGCAGAGGGAAGAATAAAATGGAAGAGCTGGAAATGGAGACAAGGGCAGCCAGAGAGCAATGGCAGTGGTTCAGGTGAGGGATGGTGGGAATCTGAATTCGGGAAAGTAGCTCAAGGGCATTAGAAAGTGACGAATTGAACTTGTTACCCAGTTGGTAGGTGAAGCAAAGGAAGAGTGTGGAGCAATTCCTGGGTCTGCAGCTTAAGAGTGAATGGATTGCAGTGTCCCAAACTGAGATGAAGAAGAAGAAGAAGAAGAAGAAGAAGAAGAAGAAGAAGAAGAAGAAGAAGAAAGCACAATGCAACATTCAAATGGAGATTTCATAGATACAGAGAGCAGACTGACAGTTGCCAGAGAGGAGCAGGCTGAGGGACTGGGTGAAAAGGTAAAGAAATTAAGAAGTACAAATTGGTAGTTACAAAATAGTCATGGGGGTGTAAAGCACAGCATAGGGAATATTGTCAATAATATTGTAATAACTATGGATGGTGCTACCTGGGTACTGGACATATCAGGGGGACCACTTTATAAAATATATGATTACGTAACTATCATGCTGTACACCTGAAACTAACACACAGTAATATTGAATAGAGCCTGCAATTGAATAATAAAAAAATAAAAATAAAAGAGATGAATTAAAAACAGTTTTTGGTCAAATTAGGCAACTTTGCAGAGGTACAAGCCAGAGGTGGAAATAAAGGATAGGGAAACTTAAAGAGATGACTAGTTAAAAACTCATAGTGACCTTCACAAGCAGGTAAAAGGATAGAGTAAATTGATGAAGTAAGCCCTATTGTCCCTTTTTGTAGGTGGACATATGAAGACCCCAAGTTGTTCAAGAGACATTCAAAAGGTTTATGGCTAAGTATGGGATGCGGGATTCAAACCCAGTTTTGCCTGGCCCCAAGCCCCATTTTCTTCTCTTCCTCCCACTCTGCCTTCCATCAGATGTTATAAAAGATGCTTATAAGAACACAGACTGAGAGGAGCAGAAGATGGCAGCACGGTAAGGGGAAGCACATTCCTCTTCCCCCTTCACACGGGAGAAAAACCTGGCCAATTTACAGTGGAGCACAGCAAACACACATCAGAAACACAGCATATTTGAAAACAGGGGATTGAAAATTGCAGTGGACATTGAAAAACCAGTCGGTAAAGAGAATATTTCAGGACCAGGGCAGGGGCTGAGATCCCAGGCCAGTGCTGGCCATAAAACTCTAGGGATGGAGGGAGTTGGGTCAACCGCTCCCTGATCAGCCAGTTTGGCAGCACTGGGATAAACCTGGTTGCTTGAAATCTCACAGAGAGGAGTTAAGATCTCATGGCCCTGGGAGGACTGCGTGTTGGAGCTCCTATGACTGTCTATGCCCATGTGCCATTGGGAACAGCTGTGTGGGGATCCATCGGTGCCAGCGCACCACTGTGGGACCTGTGCTTCAGTTGCTTGGTGCCTGCACACCATTGGGGATCTATATGGTGACCAATTGGCGTCCATGTGACAGTTGGCGCCCCTGCGTGGATGGCTGGGAGATCTTAGGTGTGTGCACGCAACCTGCGTGGCGGTGGATTCACACATACAAAATAGTTGGCACCCGTGCATGGAAGGCTGGGAGATCATAAGCACTGGCGCACAACAGCGGTAGGCACAGGCCACCTCAGAAGATTCGCCCGAGGCCCTGAGCTGAGAGGCCCCGGGCTAGCTCTGAGGACAGTAGCCCAAAGATAACCCAGTGCTGAACAGGGAGAAAAACACTACTGTTACCCCTTGGCCACTGCAGTCAGTAAGGACAGAAAAATTGGGTTGGTAAGATTGATAACAGCAAGAGTTGGTGTTTTGGGTGGTTTTTTAAAATTAATTTTTCATTATTTTTATCTTTTTTACCCCTCAAATCATTTCCTTCTTATTAATTCTTTCTTGTTTTATTCCTTCTTCCTTTCTTTACAATCTTATCTCTTCTTCCTTCTCTTTTTTCTTTTCTTCTTCATTCTGCTTTTCCTTCTTCTCTTTTCATTTTTTCTTTTTTTTCTTCATCTTTTCTCTTTTTAAATACCTGCGAGTGAAACAAAAACAAAACAAAACAAAACAAAAAAATCCTGGAGCTGTGGAAAGGCCAGAATTGGTCCCAAAGAGGGGGCATTTCAACAGCTGAGACACTAGAAGCCATGAACACCAGGATACCCAAAGGAGAAAACACCACTGAATCTCACAAGTATTCTACCACAGAAGTTCACACTATAAACCCAGGGAACCAGAACAAATCAATTTAAGAAACTGAGCCTAACAAGAAGAGCATCGTAAACAATGGGAAGACAAAGAAACAATCCCCAAATGAAAGAAAAGGAGGAAGCCTCACAAAAAATGTTAAATGAAATGGAGTCAACTCAACTATCAGATTTTGAGTTCAAAGCAATGGTTGTCAAGAAGCTCCAAGAGCTCTCAATGAGCTACCAGAAACTACAGGGAAGCTATAAAGAACTCACTGCAAACTATATCAATGTGAAAAAGGAAATAGAAACTACCAACAAGGGCCAAGAGGAAATGAAAAATACAATTTCTGAACTGAAGAACACAGTGGAAGGAATGAAAAGCAGAATTGATGAAGTAGAAGATCGGTTCAGCCAGTTGGAGGACCAAGTAGGAAAAAACCACTCAGAAAGAGCAAGAAAAGAAAAAGAGACTTACAAAGCATGAAGAGGGATTAAGAGAAATACAAGACAACATGAAACATAATAATATCCGTATAACAGGGATACCAGAAGAAGAAGAATAAGAGCAAGGGATAGAAAACCTATTTGAAAAAGTAATGAGGGAAAACTTCCCTAATTTGATGAGAGAAAAAGTCACACAAATGCAGGAAACACAGAGAGTCCCAATCAAGAGGAACCCAAAGAGACCCACTTCAAGACACATCATAGTTACAATGGTGAAATTCCAAGACAAAGAGAGAATCTTAAAAGCACCAAGGGAGAAACAGGAAGTAACAGACAAGGGAGCCCCGATAAAGTTAGCAGCTGACTTCTCAATGGAAATGCTCCAAGCCAGAAGAGAATGGCAAGAAATATTCCAACTAATGGGAACCAAAGGCCTGCAACCAAGGCTACTTTACCCAGCAAGGCTTTCAATCAAGATAGAAGGCCAAATAAGGAGCTTCCCAGACAAAAGAAGTCTAAAACAATACACCTCTACCTAACCAGTCCTGCAAAAGATACTAAAGGGGCTGCTTTAAGAAAAGGAAGGAAAGGAGAAAGAGAGGGAGAGGAACACAGGTACAAAAATGACAATGATTAAGTACCTATCAATAAAAACCTTAAACATAAATGGATTAAATGCTCCAATCAAAAGGCATAGCATAGCTGAATGGATAAGACAGCATGACCCATACATATACTGCCTACAAGAGACCCACCTCAGGACAAAAGACTCACACAGACTCAAAGTATATGGCTGGAAAAAAAATTTCCTAGCAAATGGACAGAAAAAAGAAAAAAGCTGGGGTACCAATACTCATATCAGACAAAATAGAATTCAAAAAAAGAGCCATAAAGAGAAACCTAGAAGGTCACTTCATAATACTCAAGGGAAGAATCCACCAGGTAGACATAAGCATTGTAAATACATATGCACCCAACATAGGAGTACCTAAATACATAAAGAAAGTCTTAGAGGACTTCAAGAAAGATATTGACAGCAACACAATTATAGTAGGGGATTTTAACACCCACTGTCAAAAATGGACAGATCTTATAAATAAAATATCAACAAAGATATTGTGGCATTGAACAACACTCTAGATAAAATGCATTTAACTGATATATATAGAGCCCTTCATCCCAAAGAAACGAAATACAGATTCTTTTCAAATGCACATGGAATATTCTCAAAGATAGACCACATGATAGGACACAAAACTAGCCTCAACAAATTCACGAAAATTGAAATCATACCAAGCATTTTCCTCACCACAAGGGACTGAAACTAGAAACAAACCCCAAGGGGAAAAAACTCAAAACACTTAAAATCATGGAGATTGAATAGCATGCTATTAAACAATGAATGGGGCAATAATGAAATTAGGGAAAAACTCAAAAAGTTTCTGAAAACAAATGAAAATGAATTCACAACAACCCAAAACTTATGGGATATGGCAAAGGCAGTCCTCAGAGAGAAGTTCATAGCAATACAAGCCTACCTAAAAAAGATAGAAACATATCAAACAAACAACTTAACCCTACACCTACAAGAATGTGAGGAACAACAACAAAGGCAGCACAGAGCAAGTAGAAGGAAGGAAAAAACTAAAATCAGAGCAGAATTAAATGATATAGAGACTAAAAGCACAATTCTAAGGATCAATGAATCCAGGAGCTGGTTCTTTGAAATGATAAACAAAATTGACAAGCTTTTAAGCAGGCTCATCAAGAAAAAAAGAGAGAGAACCCAAATAAACACAATCAGAAATGAAAGAGGAGAGATTACAACTGACACCACAGAAACACAAAGGATTGTAAGAAATTACTATGAAGAACTGTATGCCAAGAAATTTGAAAACCTAGGTGAAATAGACAAGTGTCTAGAAAAATATAATCTTCCAAAACTCAATGAAGAAGAAGCAGAAAGCCTGAACAGACCAATAACAGCAGATGAAATTGAAGCAGTAATGAAAAAACTCCCAACACACAAAAGCCCAGGACCAGATGGTTTCACAGGAGAATTTTACAAAGCATTTAAGGAAGAGCTAACCCCTATCCTTCACAAACTTTTCGAAAAAATCCAAAATGATGGAAGACTCCCAAACTCTTTTTATGAAGCCAGCATCATTCTAATCCCCAAGCCAGAGAAAGACACAACAAAAAAATAAAACTTCAGGCCCATATCGCTGATGAACATAGGCTAAAATCCTCAACAAAATATTGGCAAACTGTATCCAACAATGCATTAAAAAGATCATACATCATGACTAAGTGGGATTCATCCCATGGACGCAAGGATGGTTCAACATTCACAAATCAGTAAATGTAATACATCACATAAACAAAAGCAAAGACAAAAATCACATTATCATATCAATAGATGTGGAAAAGGTATTTGATAAGGTACAGCATCCATTTATGATAAAAACACTCAGCAAAGTGGGAATTGAGGGGGCATTCCTCAACATAATCAAGACCATATATGAGAGACCTACAGCCAACATCATACTCAATGGGCAAAAACTAAAATCTTTTCCACTAAGATCAGGAACAAGACAAGATTGTTGACTTTCACCACTTGTATTTAATATAGTATTGGAAGTCTTAGCCACAGTGATTAGACAAGAAAAGGAAATAAAAGGCATCCAAATTGGAAAGGAGGAAACAAAACTATCATTGTTTGCAGATGACATGATAGTGTACATAGAAAATCCTATAGACTCGGCCAAAAAGCTGCTTGACCTAATAAATGAATTTGGCCAAACAGCTGGGTACAAAGTCAATATCCAGAAATCAAAGGCATTTCTGTATACCAACAATGAAAGAGCAGAAAGAGAAATCAAGAAAAAATCCCATTTGATATAGCAAAAAGAAAAATAAAATACCTAGGAATAAACCTAACCAAGGAGGTAAAAGACCTGTATGCAGAAAACTACACAACACTGAAGAAAGAAATCAAGGAAGACACAAACAAATGGAAACATATATCGAGTTCTTGGATATATATCTATACAAGTGGACATACATATGTCCATACATATATCAAAATGTCCATACTACCCAAAGCAGTTTACAAATTCAATGCAATACCTATTAATGTACCAATGGCATATTTAACAGACATAGAACAAACACTTCAAAAATTTACATGGAACCATAAATGACCTTGAATAGCTGCAGCAATATTGAGAAAGAAGAGCAAAGTAGGAGGGATCACAATACCTAACACTAAACTGTATTACAAGGCCACTGTTTTCAAAACAGTCTGGTACTGGCACAAAACCAGGCACATGGACCAGTGGAATAGAACAGAGAGCCCAGAAATAAACCCAATTCCCTACAGTCAATTAATATTTGACAAAGGAGGCAGCAACATAAAATGTAGTAAAAGTAGCCTCTTCAACAAGTAGTGTTGGGAGAACTGGACAGCTATGTGCAAAAAAATGAAACTTGAACAGCAACTTACACTATACACAAAAATAAATTGAAGGTGGATAAAAGATTTAAATACAAGCTGTGACACCATTAAAGTCCTAGAGGAGAACATAGGCAGGAAAATCTCAGATATTTCACACAGCAACATTTTTACTGATATGTCCCCTAAAGCAAGAGACATAAAGGAAAGAATAAACAAATGGAATCTCATCAAAATAAAAAGCTTCTGCATAGCTAAAGAAAACAGTATTAAAATAAAAAGAGAACCAACTCTATGGGAAAACATATTTGCCAATGATACCTCAGACAAGAGTTTAATCTCCAAAATATATAAAGAATTTACATGACTCCACTCTAAGAAGACAAGCAACACAATTAAAAAATGGGCAAAAGACTTGAACAGACACTTCTCCAAGGAGGACATACAGAGGATCCAGAGACACATGAAAAGATGCTTGATATTGCTAGCTATCAGAGAGATGCAAATTAAAACCACAATGAGATACCACTTCACACCAGTCAGAATGGCCATCATAAACAAAGCAACAAACAACAAGTGTTGGAGAGGTTGTGGAGGTTGTGGAGAAAAGGGGACCCTAGTGCACTCTTGGTGGGATTGCAGACTGGTACCACCACTATGGAAAGCAGTATGGAAATTTCTAAGAAAACTAAAAATGGATCTATCTTTTAACCCAGCAATTCCACTGCTAGGATTATATCCTAGGAACCCTGAAACACCAATCCAAAAGAACCTATGCAACCCAATGTTCATAGCAGCACAATTTACAATAGCCAAGTGTTGGAAGCAACCTAGGTGCCCATCAGTAAATGAATGGATCAAAAAACTATAGTACATTTACACAATGGAATTCTATGCAGCAGAAAGAAAGAAGGAGGTCCTACCCTTCAGGACAGCATGGATGGAACTGGAGAGCATTATGCTAAGCAAAATAAGCCAGGAGGTGAGAGACAAATACCATATGATCTCACCTTTAACAGGAACCTAATAAAAAAAACAAACAAACAAGCATAATATAACCAAAGACACTGAAATGGAGAACAAGAGAGGAGAGGGGTAGGAATTTCAAGGGAAAAGGGGAAGGGTTTAGAGCAACAAGTATAAAAGACACATGGACAAAAGCTGGAGGGGTGGGAATGGGAGGGAGCTGTGGAGGGCTGGAGCAGTAAGTTGGGATGGGAGTAGAAGACAGAAAACTGTACAAGAACAACAATTAAAATAAATTAAAAGATGCTTATAAAAATACATTTTCTATCAAATGCCTTACAAAAAAATTCAACATTATCTCCTTAAAAATGTTCTTTATTCAGAAATGCATTTTTATTTTTCTGTCATTACCACTGATAATCATCTTCATTTCCTGAGCTCTTTTTATTATATAGTGTATATAGGTATAAGTTTTTATTGGGTTGGCCAAAAAGTTCATTTGTTTTTTTATGTGAGATGGCTCTAGTAGTGCTTAGTCATCTTTAAGTTAATTGAAAACAATTTTTGTTAGATTGTATTGGCAGATGTCATGGCAATGTGCATTTTTTAAAAACTTACCAAAAATTGTATATTTTTACGTATATATTTAATATTGAAGTTGGAAGAAAGTAAGTAACATTTTGGCATGTATTACTTCAAGAAAGGTAAAAGCACAACTGAAGCACACACACAAAAAAAACTGTGCAGTGTATGGAGAAGGGGCTGTGACTAATCAAACATGTCAAAAGTAGTTTGCGAATTTTTGTGCTGGAGATTTCTCACTAGACCATGCTCTACAGTCAGGCAGACCAGTTGAGGTTGATAATCAAATCAAGACATTAATTGAGAACAGTCAATGCTATACCACACAGGAGATAACTGACATATTCAAAATAACCAAATGAATAAAGTTATTGGTGAAAATGAAAAATGTGTCTTTAAATTTATGGAAAAAATTAAAAGGACTTTTTGGCTAACCCAATAGATCCATTTTCTCCCCTTATCTGAAGAAAGAAATCTAATCTATGAAGTAAATATATCACCTACTTTCAGTACACATTAATTTCTAGAAGATAAATAATAATCTGATACCAAAAATTACCACATTAGAATTGACAGAAATTATTAGTTCATGGTGTCAGCAGGCAGAAAGTTGACTGCTGAAGAAGGAAGGATTGACAAGACACATGACCTCTCTGACCCTAAGTTTCCTTGTCTGTAAACCATGAAAAAAAAAAAGCTATCTTACACACTTGTGAGGAGATTTTATGAAAACAAAAAGAAGGGAGTGTTGAGAGACTTTTACCTTCTGCAGCCTGACAGGAAATCTATGTCTCACCCTTGGCCAGATACCATGCACTTCCTAATATCCAGAAAGTCAGAGGAAGGTTTTAGTTTAGAAACCCAAATTGCAGGGGGCAACATTGCTATCTAAGTGCTCTGTTTTCTGTTGACTGAAATATTTCCACAGAACCCATCACCATGGTCTCTTTGCCTTCCAGATTAAAATGAGTGCAACCAGTACATATAGAAGGTGATGAATGCATATGCTTCATGAGTATCTGCAGCAATTTCCTATTGCTACTGTAACAAATTGCACAAACTTAGTGGCTTAAAATAATACAACTTGATTTTCTTACAGTTCTGTAGGTGAAAAGTATGAAACAGATCTCATTGAGCTCAAATCAAGGTGGCAGCAGGGTTGGGTGCCTTCAGGAGGCTCCAGGGGAGAATCTGTTTTCCAGTCTTTGCCACCGACCTTCCTTGATTCATCTTCAAATCAGCTATGTTGAATCTCTCTGATCCTAATCTGTAGTCACATTTCTCTTTACCTCTCTTTTTGTGCTTCCCTATTCCACTTTTAAGGACTCTTGTGATTATATTGGACCCACCTGGATACTCTAGAATAATTACCGTACTTTAAAGTCAGCTAAGAACATTGTTAGCTGTGGCAGGGGTGGGGGGGATCATTATTCTGCCTTCTCCCTACCACAGTATCTTACATACCTGACTAGTTCATCATTTATAATCCAAGAATGGTATGTTCGGAATATGTTGTAAACTTTTGGTTGAAGTAACCAAACATGAAGAATATGAATATGCACTTAGAAGAGGACAAATATTGCCTGTTTTGTTAAAGATAATAAGTTACTTTCATAACTCAACATGCCTGCAATATTATAAAATGGCAGATCAATAAAAATTGAACTAGGGTCAAGAGGATGCTGGGTCACACTGATTATTCTTATAAGAATCAGTATTGATTTAGGAGGAGAGTAAGAACTCTCTACATCCAATGTTTCTTTTTTATTTGGGATTTCTTCGTTATATAAATATTGTTATCCAAGTTTCAAAACTTAATTTCCGAGTCATAGATAGTGGCATTGTGGATCTATAATTTTTTAAATAAAGGAAAGAGCTTCATATCACTTTATCAGGAATCAATAAATTTTAGTTTGATGGAAAAAGAAAAATGAATAATTATGCACACTAGTGTTTCTGAGCACAAAGGAGAAAGAATGTGTCAGTCCTGAGTGCCCATTCAGTCATTACAGTTTTGTCAAAGGACCAACCCTGATGCTGTATTCTTGTCCACCTGGTATTATGCTAGAAATGGGGCATAAAATGCAGAGGGCCTTGTGAAAGTAACAAATCAGTGCCTCTCTATAACCCTGAATTGAAGGTTTTCATACTGGTTTGGCATTCACCATTTAAATTCAATCTTCACAAAGAGATGAAACAACTGATGGGCATCATTGCCCTTTTGCCTGCCCCCACTCCTCCTTGCAACTCCAGTCCAAACAGGGTGTTTAGATACCAGCACTGGCAGAAAGGTTCAAAGAGCTATAGAGCTTTCCCCAGGGCCAAGGTTGTGGGAAACAAGATGAGTTTTATATTTAAACTATACATAACACATTAGAAAATAGTACCAGGTATAAGAGCTTTGAATCATGTCAGTACTTCAAAAAGCACGTGTTAAAAACCTGACTCTTATTCTTCAGAACTTAGTATGTAACATGTGTCCTGAAAGAATAAAAAGTAGATCAAAAATACTTTTTTAAATATATTTTATTGATTTTGCTATTACAGTTGTCCCATTTTCAAAAATACTTTTAAAGGAACATGATTTGAAAAAAAAAATGTATTTGCTTATGTAATGTTCATTGAGAAGCAGTCCATCAAATGTTAAGTGGATTTTCCCTATGCCTTCAGTCTGCTAAAACTATTCCACAAGACTGGAGTTAATCAGTTAATTAGATCCAGACAGACTGGTATATTCACATAGTTCAAAGTATACGAGTACACAGCAGTTAATCGACATTTCCTTATTTGTAAAATAAAGGTAAAAGTCTTGGAGTTTCTTCCTTATGTGAACGAAGACACTATGACCACCAAGGGGAAGCTGAAAAGGTGATTTGAGAAGTATAAGAATGATCTAAAAGAATTTTACTACAATTTTGACAGAAGGAACATTTAAGAGGAATACATTTTGGTTTGAGCAAACAAAAACAAAGGGTGATTAGACAACAGGGTACCAGTTTTTCCCACCATGAGGATCAGTGCCATTCATTTTAATAACCTTAGAGCAGTATTTCCAGAGTGATTTTTCTGACTCTATAAAATAAATCACAGGAAAGAGGGAAAGTGTACAGAAGTAGGAGAATGGGTGTATTTAAAAGCTATGATAAAGTGATAACTGAGAGGCTTTTCATGTAATTTATTTTTTAAATGTATTTGTCTTGATTTTTATTTTTTAAATATATTTTGTTGATTATGCTATTACAGTTGGCCCATTTTTTCTCCCCTTCATTCCGCTCTGCCCTGTACCCACCCTCCCACCATCATTCTCCCCCTTTAGTTCATGTCCATGGGTCATACATATAAATTCTTTGGGTTCTCCATTTCCCATACTATTCTTAACCTCCTCCTGTCTATTTTGTACCTACCATTTATGCTTCTTATTCCCTGTACCTTCTCGCCCATTCTTCCCCTTCCCCTTCCCCTCCCTGCTGATAACCCTCCATGTGATCTCCATTTCTGTGATTCTGCTCCTGTTCTAGCTGTTTGCTTACTTTGTTTTCATTTTTGTTTTTTAGGTTCCATTGTTGATAGTTGCCAGTTTGCAGTCATTTTACTGTTTGCATTTTTTATTTTCTTCTTTTTCTTAGATAAGTCCCTTTAACATTTTATATAATAAGGGATTGGTGATGGTGAACTCCTTTAACTTGACCTTATCTGAGAAGCACTTTATCTTCCCTTCCATTCTAAATTCAAGTTTTGCTGGGAAGAGTAATCTTGGATGTAGGTCCTTGCCTTTCATGACTTGGAATATTTTCCAGCCCCTTCTTGCCTGCAAGGTTTCTTTTGAGAAATCAGCTGAAAGTCTTATGGGAACTCTTTTGTAGGTAACTGTCTCCCTTTCTCTTGATACTTTTAAGATTCTCTCCTTGTCTTTCATCTTGGGTAGTGTAATTATGATATGACTTGGTGTGTACTTCCTTGGGTCCAATTTTTTGGGGACTCTCTGAGCTTCCTGGAATTCCTGGAAGTCTATTTCCTTTGCCAATTAAGAAAGTTCTCCTTTATTATGTTATCAAATAAGTTTTCAATTTCTTGTTCTTCTTCATCTCCTTCTGGCACCCCTATGATTCTGATATTGGAACGTTTAAAGATGTCCTGGAGGTTCCTAAATCTCTCATCATTTTTTGAATTCCTGTTTCTTCATTCTGTTCTGGTTAAATATTTATTTCTTCCTTCTGGTCCAAACCATTGATATGAATTCCAGTTTCCTTCCCTTCACTGTTGGTTCCTGTACATTTTCCTTTATTTCACTTCTCATAGCCATCACTTTTTCCTCCATTTTATGGCCATACTCAACCAATTCTGTATCCTAATTACCAGAGTTTTGAACTATGCATCTGATAGGTCAGCTATCCTTCATTGCTTAGTTGTATTTTTTCTGGAGCTTTCATCTGTTCTTTCATTTGGACCAATTTTTTTTTTTTTTTTTTTGCCTCTGTGCCTATTACATAGTAAGGGGCAGAGCCTTAGGTATTTACCAGGGTGGAGCAACCCACATTGCTGCCTTGTGACACTTTATAGGGGGGAGGGGTCCAAGAGGGACCAATGCCATTTGTTTAGCTCTCCACCAACTTTGAGTCACTTCCTCCACTACCCACAAGCAAATTGGTCACTTCTGGTGCTAATTCCTGGGTGGGTGGATTTGCGTACCTTCTAGGACCTTGTGGGCCTCTGCAACGAACTCTCCTGTGAGGCTGGGAGTTTCTCCTGCTGCCACAACCCCCACAGATTTTTTCAGTGAGAGGTTTTGAGGCTTTCTTTCCCCATGCCAGAATCCTGGGTTGTGTGGTCTCTCTTGATCCCCAGTTGTTCCTCCTAGTTTATCTGCTTGAAAATGTGGGACCACCCAGTCTGCAATCCATCGCCTGGCCACTTGCACCAGCCCCAGTCTTGCCATGAATCCATTCTGCCCTGCTGCTCATGTCTGCCCATCCTACTGGTCTGGGTGTATGTTTCTTCTTCAACTCCTAGGTTATTGGACTTCCATATAGCTCAATTTTCTGTGAGTTCTGGTTATTTTTTGTTTTTAAATGTGTTGTTGTCCTTCTTTTGGTTGTGCAAGGAGGCACAGTGTATCTACCTACACCTCCATCTTGGTTGGAAGTCGCAAATGTTCCCCAATTTTCATGGCTGGATTATATCCTACTGTAATATCCATTTTTTAAAAGTATCTACACTTATAATAAAATAACAAAGTTCATTTCTTTCTTGATTTATCAGCTTCATTTTACAGTTGGTCACTCCCTCTTCCTTGACATCCTGTTTTAAGTGGCTTCCTAGATATCACATTCCCCTGATTGTCCTACTTCCCCGGTCACCCCTTATGGCTTCTATACTGGCTCACACCTCTGGACCCATCTTCTGAATCTCTAGATATTGGAGCCCTAAAAGCTAAGCCACTGGACCTCTTCTTTTTACATTCCATGTTCAGCTCCTTGGTAATTATACCCTCTGTATGACTCTAAAATCCATCTGTAAGCTGGTGACTCCCAATCTATGTTCAATGTGGATACTATACTAGTTAGTATAATACTAATTTTTATAATGAATAAACAACCAAATATCAACAGCTTAATGAAACAAAAGTTTATTTCTTGCTTCCCAAGAAATAAGCATTACTAATTGTCAGGAGGCCTTAGACCTGGTTCTTCAGGGACCAAGGCTTTTCATCTTGTTATTCTGTCTTCTATTAGAAGTACTCTAAGGAAAGGGAGTGAAACTGGAATATCATGCCTGTGAGGTTTACATAAGCTATGTCTAGTCATGATGCATATTACTTTTGTTCCCACTTGCAGGTTAAAATAAACCACAAAGCCAAATTATTAATACAAAAAGAATAGGAAATATAATCTAGCTGGATGCCATGGAGGGAGAAGAAAGTCTAACAAACATTTCAATTTTAGCATGCTCAAATACAGAACACTTTGTATTCCTTCTCAAAAAACTCATTTTTCCCCTAGAGTCATCCCTATCACATTAAGTGATAGATAGCTCTATTTGTCCAGTTGCTCAGGCCAAACATGGTGTCATTCCTGATTCTTATCTCTTTCCTTCTCATCCCTCATCCAGTCTGTTAAAAAAAAAACCTGTTGACTCTACCTTCAAAATAATACAGAATCAGATCCCTGGTTGCCAGTTTGCCACTTCTATCCCAGTCTGAACTTCCTTAAGATTATGGCAAAAAATTTAAACTTTTATCCTTGCCTTCCTGCAATCAATTCTCAACATTTAGCTTAAATGACCCTTTCAAAATTTAAATCTGATCAAGACTGCTGAAAACCCTTTGATGTCTAAAAGTCTCTCAAAGCAAAAGACCATCTTTGCTCTGGTCCAAAAGGTGGTACTGAATTTTGGACTCCATTATTCTTGCTCTTCACTCCCTCCTCACTCTGATTCAGACATATTGACCTTTCTGCTGCCCCTGAACTTTTTGAGCAAGGCCTGCCTTAGATCCCTCTATCTGCATATCCCCTAGATGTCACATAGCTCAATAAAATGCCATCTTTTCATGCAGTTTTAAATCATACCTCTACCCCACCCAGAAGTCTCTTTGGCATTCTCCGCTTTATTTTTTTCTGCACAGCACTTATCATCATCATACATATTATGTACTTTTCTTATTAATATGTTTAATTCTGTTCCCTTCTGTTAGAATGTGAGATCCATAAAGGAAGAGACTGGTTTATATGTTTGTTTGTGTTTGTTGCTATATTCACAGAGCTGGGATAGTGTTTGAGAGATAGTACATGCTTAAGACATATTTTTAAAATTAATAAATGAAACATTCATCTTTGAATACTCAGGCTATATGCCTGTTCTGATGCCAACCACCCAGTCTCCTCATGCTCCATCAGCACAATGGTGGTGCTGGAATTTCTCTACAGATTCAGGGTGCAATTACCCCTGAGTATTACCACAGTGCCATGAGTCATGACAAAAGAAAAAAGATAACTTCTATGGCTAAACAGAACAGAGGCAGTTGGATTGGTTGATTATTGCCAACGCAACAATAACTGGGCCACATTTTGGGCAACACTAGCACTATTACTTCCTCCTTCCCCAACTCATTTGTTTGATAAAAACAGCCAAATCCACAGATTTTGCAGTATGTACATGTTTTTCCTTCTCCCCATTAATTTTGTTCAAAGTTGTGCTCCAAGTCATTTCTGAATATGGCACACTTGACCCTGAGTGGGAAAGAAATACAAAATGCAAAGGTAAAAAGTATCCCCAATCATTTTACTTGTACTTTAGTTATTTTTTCTCAGGACATATAAGCATTGATAGTCTATTTTTTTTTTTCAAAAATTTGTTTGATTCTCAACTGCCTTTCAGATGAAGGGATAAAGATTTAAGTCACTTTGACTTAAAAGGCCTCTTTCCTGATATTATGACACCAAAATTAATTATAGATGTTTAGAATTTAGTGAATATTTTTAGATTTTTTCAGTTTTTGGCTTTTTTAAAACATATTTCATGATATTTGCAAGTTGAGTACTGCCAAAATTTTATCTAAATTAGTCAGGCAAAAATATCTTATTGGTGGTACTGATGATTAATGTTTTATAGCATTGAGAAAATTAAAAATATATAATTGTCATGAATACTAATGGTTCTTAATATGCATGAAGGTCATTATATGGTCAAGGAAAGATCTTAAAATAGCTGCCATTCTGATTAGCCCTGATTCCTCTTTTGTCTTCCTGTACATGGATTCATTAATACACCTGTAACATGTTACTAGTCTCACGTTGAGAGGATCTTACAAATCAGCTCTCTAATTTTGAATAATGACTAGTGAAGCAACTTTGTCTCTCCATCTAAAAAGGAACTTTTGGGAAAAACAAGACTATTGAATTTTCATTGTCTCACCTTCTGTGGGATCTGACCATCCTACTTCCTCTGTGCAACATGCCATAACTTTACAGATTTTTTTTGCCTTCTGCCATAAAATGATCACTTTGCCTCCATGTGAATTCAAAGAACAACCAGTTCTGATGGACACTGGAGAGGTAAGAGTGTGTCAGGAAACTGTTTCTGGGAATTGGAAGTAGAATTCACTACTTTTTGGTATGAAAAAATGGCACTTATTTTCAAGTTAATCACTAAGGAATATATGTATGAAATTTTGTTAGGAGGTTTAGAATAAAACAAAATAACTTTTAAAATTGGTATGTTACTTATATATGAATGAGATTCAACTCAGTCTTACCCACTTGCTCTATGTCTCTCAGTAATCTTTAAATAAAAATGTGTGTTAGAAAATCAATCACCCATGCTCTCCTTTATGTTTTTTTCTGAGTCTAGTTGTTTCAGGGGCTGGTCCTGTGGGCATCTGTTTTGTCCATATGAATACCTTCAGGGCAAAAACTTTCCTAAACATTTCCTGAGGACTAATATATTCAGGATATTGGGCTAGTGGCTGTGGAGAAGACCTAGATGAAAAGCTTTGCTCTCTGTCCTCAAGGTATTTGTATTTTATTTTTTTAAGGATTCACAAATAGAATATGAATTATTAGCTTGTTAGAGGCTGGATCTCTGTAAATATGGGAGTTATTTCCATTCAAGGGGTGTTTCCCCCATCATAGCATCCTGCTCACCATCATGGGGGAAGAGTATCAGGGGAAAAGAGATGGAGAAAGAGGGGTGGGTCCCAATGCCTATGGAATGCAGGAAAAACATGAGGAGCAGTGGGGACTCAGCAGGACACCTGCATGCCTGCCAGTGATGCTCCAAGCTCAGCATGAGCTCCTGTGGGGCTGGTCTGGGGCATGGCCTAAATAGAAGAGAGAATGGGGGCCTCAGAGTGGGTCACAGAAAAAGGCTAAGCATTTATGTGTGTGTGAGGGGTCGTGTACATATACTTGCACTCACACTCAAATATACTTGCAGGCTATAGTGAGCTGGACGCTTAGTTGACTTTCTCATTCTATTTTAAAGAGCATTTACATGGCTTTTATAATACTGCTAATTATTTAAAATGATTAACTGAGCTATGGAATGAAAAGACACAGAGTCCATAAGGATAAATTAAAAATACAGCCAAACCTTGGTTCTCAAATGACTTCATTCTCAAAAAATTCAGCTCTTGACCAAGTTGGTCAGGGAAAAAATATCTCAGATGAATTAAGTTTGATAACTGAATTTCCACTGTATTTAGAAGTCTATATTGAAGTGAAATTCTATTTGGAACCATGCCAGTCACCTACAAAACTTGAGCTGTTCCTTTGCCACTTACTTGCCCCTATATTTTCTTTCTCCTTCCAGGTACAGGATCTCCATTGTCTCTCCCTGCAGCCTCTCCTTAAACATAGCCTCTTTTCGTGGAGGATCTGAATGTCACTCACATTTACATGCAAACAACTAACAATAAGTTTTCTCTTCTCAGGGTTATCTGCATGTTAACAGAGATTAGAGCTTTCAGTTTAAAGAATCAATCTTTAGAAGTTCCAACAGAATATATATATATATATATATATATATATATATATATATATATATATGTATGTATGTAGGGACTGGATTTATTTTAGAGAGGGGGCATTGCCATGTTGCTGAAATTACAATATAAAATCTCTTGCCTGGTGACAAGTAAGGCCAGACCTAGAAATGGATATGAATCCTAGCTCTTTTGTACATTGTGACATTAGCAGAAAATGTAAAGCATTATACAACATTATATACTTGTATAATATGTATTTTATAATACTTTAGGTTATTATATTTTTAAATTGTTCAGAGATACATATTATTAGTGCAGATATTCTGCAGAGTGTAGCTTAGAATAACCATTTCATATGGACAGGAGTAATACAATTTTCTTATTAGAAAAAAAAAAACTCTTAGTGTAGATTTTAGACACTGGTAGTTAGAATATTAAAAGGGTACAAGTAGTCCAATTTTGCATATTAATGCCCTGAATTGTACTCTTGAGACCTCATTGATGAATGTGCTTTCTGTGCACCTAACTTGCTTTCAAGGAGGGACTTTCAGGTTGTACTGGAAAGAATAATGTTTCTGGAATCAGACTCAGGTTTGAATACTGGCTTTGAAAATGATGATCATAACAATATTATTTATTCAGTGATTTCTATGCACCAAGCTTTAAGTAAAACATTTATATACACTGTTTTATTTAATCCTTACAGCATTTCTATAAAAAAGATATTATCTTCCTTTTAGAGATAAAGAAGTGTTTTTTTTATCTTTAGCCAAGGATACTCTTTCATTGCTTTTAGAGAAAGAGGAAGGTGGAGGGAAGGTGAGGGAGAGAGAGGAGGGAGAGAAACAGAGAGACACAGAGAGAGAGAAGATGTGAGAGAGAAACATTGATTTGTTACCTTCTTGTAGGCACCCCTATCAGGGATTGAACCTACAACCTGGGCATGTGCCTTGACTGGGAATCCAATCTGTGACATTTTGGTCTACAGGACAATGCTGCAACCAACTAGGCCACATTGGCCAGGGCGAAGTTGTGATTTTAAGAACTTAAGAAACCTCACCCTGGCTGGTGTAGCTCAGCGGATTGAGCGCGGGCCTGAGAACCAAAGGATTGAGGTTCAATTCCCAGTCAGGGCACATGCCTGGGTTGTAGGCCAGTTCCCAGCAGGGGATGCACTAGAGGCAACCACACATTGATATTTGTCTCCCTCTCTCCTTCCTTTCCCCTTTAAAGATAAAATAAATAAAATCTTTATTAAAAAAAAGAACTTAAGAAACTCGGTTTATTCAGATACTAGGTAATGGAAGTAATATTAATATTTATATCACTATGATGCCAAGGATCACGAGCTTCTCCATGGACTCACTTACTTCAATAGTTACTTTTTGCTATTCTGCCCAGTTCTCAGCATTATGCTAAGTACTGTGGATACAAAGATATATGGCATGGTTTATATCCTTAAAGCCCTTGCAGTTTCATCAAGAAACCTCGGTGTACACTCCTGTGACCACAGTAGACTGTGATGAAAGTCATGGGAAGATAAGACCAAAAGGTTTTCTGAGGCTCAGAGGAATTCTCACAATCAGACTTTGGAGGGCTTCCTGAAGGAGGTGATGCTCATCCTGAGCTCTAAAGGACAGGTAAGAGTTATTTAGACAAGAAAGACAAATTGGTAAGGGTAAGATCATGTGAAAATATCCTTCCAGAGTCTTGAAACTATGTGACACTGTCGCCACCTCTCTCAGATTAAAGATGTATGGTGGGTAGAAGAGCAGAAGGTGAGACTTGAGGGAGAGCACAGGTTAGGTTATGAAATAATTCATCTGAAAAGCAAAAGAGACAGCAGGACTTTAAGGAGGGGCTGATGGGAACACACTGGTTTTTAAGACTTCTGAATGTTTAACTTTGCTAAGCTCCATTTTCTCACCTGTACGTGGAGAAAAGGATTTAGCAATGATTAAATAAATCAATACATGCAAAGCAGTAGGTGGCATCTCCCCAGAGCAATTGCTTAGTGACCAATAAGGAGAATCCAGGTGCTTCTAAACACTGTCCAGGCATTAACCCATCTGATCTTCACTGTAGCCTGAAGAAGTAGTAACTCCTATCTACGCACATGTAATCAATGAAAACAGGTGGAGGGAGCTTTGAGCACTGCTTACCTACCCTTTTTTAAAAAAATCTTATAATCCAGAAAACATCTACACATTAAATAAATGTTTTTAAAAACAGAAACAAGAATGTCAAGTTTTATTCCATCTGCATTGTACCCATGACTATAAAAAGAGTGGTGCTGCTTCTGTGCACTCACAAATCCTCCAGCCTATGTGCGTACCCAGCATGAGGAGCGCTGGCTGTGACAAGCTCCAGGGGCTGGCAAGATCCTGTGAAAGGAATCAATCATTTCTAACATGAAAAATCAGAGCACAAGTCCTGCTTGAATTAAGGAAGCCATTGCACCACTTGCTGGTCACTGACCTGTGTCCAGAAAACACTGTCACCTTTCTGTTATATTGCCCATAAGGTGCTAAAAAACTGCATCCACTAGGATGTAGCATATGGTATCTTCCAACTTTAGTGTGTGGGTCTTCATTATGGAGTTTTATTTATTCATTCAGGAACATTTAATGAATCTGTTATATGAGAGACTGTGTGATAAGTACTAGAAATACAAAGATAAATACAACTCAGTTACTACCCTCAAGAAACTCAGACTAGTGAACAAAAAAAATTAGGTTGAACCATATGACATTGCTCTTTTTAAAAGGAATGAATTTCAAATCTTGGCAATTTCATGTAGTTCAACCTAACACAATGGTGACGACAATGATGATGGTGATAAAAATGCATATTAACAGGGAATTATGCAAATGCTGAGTGAGGCACATGAACTTCCCTGAGAGGATTAAGGAAGGCTCTGTAAGGAACTGTACTTTGCCAGATGAGCAAACCTTACAATATCATCTTTGAACTCACTCTAGACTTTGTCATTGCCAATGGCTGCATTAAGCAACCTCTCTGAAATCTCAGTCCCATGCTTCCCACTGACTGACCATTACATCTTTTTCTTCCAGTTCAGAATGCCAACACCAGCCCTACTGGAACTTTTAATCCATTGATCCTATGCCCTCTTCACTGTCCCTTACCCTCTCAGCCCTCATTTCCAGTTTATATTGCATATCAACCAATTTCAACATTCCTTACATTGCATTCATACTGCTGCTTTGTTCACACTTGGAAAATTCCACATCCTCATTAAGTCAAACTTCCCATCTACTTCAGATCTCACCCAGGAGCTGAATATGGCTGGAGTGAAAACACAACTACAAAGGTGGTCTCTACATCCATGACCACAACCTTACTGCTTCTAGACAATATATTATTTCCCTTGTCCAATTATTTGATACATTCTTAGATAGCTATTATAGGACTTCTTTTTTTTCACTCAAACCCATAACACCTCCTTCATATCCTTACTCTTATCAAAGGATCTCATTTAAGAAGCAATCAGAGAAGAACCATATTGACCACCACACCTTCTCCCCATCTACATCACCAACTGAATCCATCAGCAATGTTAGGTAGTCTGGTACCACAGATGACTTAGCATGGCAGGTGTCTCAAGCCAATCTCCCTATTGTGCCCTAGATCCCATCCCTTCACCCACATCTCCAGTTTCCTTGTCTTCTGGATTATCCCTATCAGCTACTATTTTTCCCATATTAAAAAAAAAAAAAAGAAACAGACAAAATCTTACCTAGCCTATTTTTGAGGCTGAACTTTGCATCAAAATTGTTTTGAAGGGTCATCAATGATTCTATGTTGTTTCCTTCCTTATGTTCTCTTTTAGTTTCAGGCTTCAGGCTCTCATCCTTACCATTCATTTAAACTACTCATATAAAGGACAACATGACTTCTTCAACCTTTGCTCAAAAAATATCTTTTCATAGTATTAAAATTGCATTCCACCCCCAAAACTTCCTCATACTCATTTCTTCTTTCTGTTACTACAGCATATATTTCCTTGTGGCATAAAATATGTTTGCATCTATCTATCTATTTATTTATCTATTTAATTTTGTTTGTTATTTGTCTTTTTTATATCCTACTAGAATATAAGCCCTATGAAGGCAGGGATCTTTGCTTTGTTCACTGATAAATCTCAAGTGCTTTGAAGTTTATGGTATATAATAGACATTTAATACATATACATAGATTAAAAGAATACTCCCCAAAATATTTTGAGGTATATATGTTTTCCTCATACATTTACAAGGATGAGCATATTGAGTTGAAATAATGTTCTAAGTTACTTAAGAAAATCAGATCTCATCTTGTCTTCTTTAAATGACACTACATTCCTGTATTATTATTTCTTTAATCCAAAGAGAAAGCAATTCCTTTAATGTAAGAAACATTACTACAAAAGTTATATACTTCTACTGTTGTATAACTAAGGAAACTCCATGTTTATTCATAAACATTCCAAAGAAGTGATTTTAGAACTATACAGACCAAGTCAGGGAATTACATCACAAGGATTAGGTTAAACATAGATTTACAGTTGTGAGTACATGAAACAGTTTATTCTTGTGTTATTGTTTATTTACTAATTATTACATTATCAATACAACTGAAAACCTACTTTTGCCTACCCCTATATAATATCACTACTATAGTAAAAAAAGGTGAACACAAATCTTCTACTTTATAATAGTTATATAAGTTATTATAACACCATAAAATTGCATATTGAACAGGCATATTGAATAAATATATCTAATTGAAATATATCTAATATTATCTATATATATATATCTAATATATCTAATATTGAAATATTTATTAGATAACTTATAAATCAGGGGAAAATGCTTATGACATTAATGAAAAATATAAGGACAGAAAGAACTATGCACAGTGGAATCAGAATCATACAATAAATGTAAAAAATAATTTGACTTTATGTGGTATAACTACAAATACTTTTTAAATTTAGTTTTATTTTTCTTTATTCTTAAACTTGCTAATAATAAGTGTATAATAAATTTAAGATGCATTTCAGTTTTTTTATATTTTCCTAAATTTGATGTGACTTTTATGCCATTTATGGACAATTTAACAATTTTCCTTTTTCTCATACATTGAACAGCTAAGCATTTTCAGCAGCTTCTTGCATAATCACTTACAAAAAGGGTCTGAAGGGTCATTTCTAGGGCTCAGGTGCTCTCTGCCAACTAAGAAATATTCACAGAAAACTTCAGGTCAGATTAGGTCCTGGTTTATATATACCCTGTGATATATAAAGGCTTCTCCCTCCCCTGCCTCCACTAAAATCTGTTGAAATGATGATCTTGGCTTCTCTAAGACAGTAACAAGAGGAATGACTCTTGAGTAGATTTAAAGCAGTAAAAGCAGATGCCTTTGCCTAGCCCTGTTCTTCCTCCTTATTACTTTTAGCTCACTAGTCTCAGCAGTCCACGGTTATATCCTGGATTTAGTTTGGTATTCACAAATGTGTATGATTATGACAGTGATGCCAAGGAGACATTTTTGAGTGATGGGACTCCAACTTGGTACTCTTGTAAATGAGCTCTGCCTGTGGGACTCCTAACACAAATTCCTCTCTTGGTAGACTAGGCATATGGTAGCCATTCTAGGTGATGACTGCTGTCCTTCCAGCTGAGCGACCTTTGCATAGGACCAGGAGTGATTAAATTCAAAAGCTGTAGGCATCTTAGTGGCTGATGGGAAGGAGGACAAAAAATATACCAGCTATGAGTTGGTAAATCCATATTCCACACCAGACCTATCTGAAATAGCTAAATCTCAGATGACTGAATGCAAGAAATGTTAAGAATTTCCCAATTATCATTCTTTTTTGTTTGGATCATACTAATTTTCTGTGTAATTCTAATTTCACAATGATTACATAAGTTTCCCTTGTAAGTTTCTTCTACTTCTATTTTTAAACCATCCATAAATATCTGTATAAATAATGTAGGACATGGATCAATGCTTGGTCAACAGATTAAAAAATTGTTAAAGTTCAAGACTTACCCAAAGTCACACAATGTAGATGGTATTTTGTTTTAAAATTCCATAGGATTCCTGGGCTGTGAAAAGTTGTTGTGGAAGCTAGAGGAGCAGACAGTAATAGCCACAGTAGGGTTGGCAGAGGTGATCAGTTATGAAATGGTCAACACAAATGTGATGAGAACAGCATTAATTGATACCAGATAGGGAACAAAAACCTGGATCAAGAAAGGTCCCTCAAGGTACAGACTGCAGAAAAGATAACTCAGTATCCTGATAAATCAGCATAAATCTGGATATTATCAATTTAAAAAAAAAAAAGACCCAGTACAGCACCATGGAATGAGACAGTCCAAGAGTAAAAATCAAGTGGTGGATAGGTAGTATTTTACCTTAATTCTTCTTGTTTTTAAACCTGAAAATTAGGCAGAGCCTACCCCGTAAGTGGAATATATCTGAAGGCTTTCTAGGAAAACCTGCTGGGTTTGGAAAATACCAAATGTGGGGAAAGAACTTAAGAAATGAATCTTGAACCATATTGTGACATTCTGAAAGTTCAAGTAAAGCCAGCACTAAACCTAAAACTTTCAATTTCAAGAGCAGTGAATAGCCAAGAGATCACTTGGCTAAATGGTGAAGGGATGATTTAATTTTTCAGTTCCCCATGCAGTAGGGAGTTAAGAAAACAGAACAATGAATTATCTGCAGGAACAGCATGCACCTTAAAACACAATGAAAAATGATTACATATATTCACTGAGCACCAATTTAGAACATGATGTAACGGACCCTTGTGAAAACCTGCTTTATATTTTATGATCTGCTATTGCATTTGGAATTCTAGATATTCAGTTCAGCTCCCTTGTTAGCAGTCTTCTTAAAGACTCATTTGCCTCAGAAGTTCCTGCAGACAGGCTGTTGATGTAACCCCTAGCCTTGTGTACCATGGGGACTTCCTATGAATGTAACAAGATTTTGACTCCCTAAACACTTAGGGTGTGAATTCCTTTTCCTGTCTTTTCATTTCTTTAAGGACTTTTAAACTTTTATTAAAGCTTAAACCTATATCATTATTTTAAAAGTTAAATAGTATTGAGATTTACATGGGAAAAAAGGCTACCCACACTCCATTCTTTTTTAGCTTTCATGCCCAAGCCCACATCCCAGAGACAAATACTTTCAACCCTTTCAGGTATTACTGCAAGTATTTATCTACAGTGTTATGTCTCTATTTGTTGCCCTGTGAATTTTAGACATGTTTACAGAACTAACTACCTATTAAGGTAAAGATTTAACTAATATCCCTCCTCACTTCTGCCTCCCCTTACTGTCTCATATTGTGTTGATGTGATGTAATATTAAGTGCACTTGACTACATACTCTTACAGATATATGTACATTTATTTCAATTAAAAATTGTCTCATTTTTTCAATTGTTTTCTTATATATCAATTGCTAATCTCTTCCCAAATGTTCCAATAGAGTTGCCAAAATCCTAGCAAGATAGTTTTCCACATGTACAAAAACAAAAGCAAACAGTCTACCCCATGCCTTCTCCATGGAGCTTCCCCTTCTACAATCACAAGCATGACTCTCAGTTCCAGTCAAAAAATTGTCTGCTCCTAAAGTCCAATCTTCTCTGTCCAAAGCAGTTTCTTGTATTTAATGTCTTATCATTATGGGGTTATTCTTTTGTCTGAATCACATCTTTCAGCAGATTTTTAAGATAGGTTGCATGAGAGGCAATTTTTTAAGCATGTGAGTCCTTTCATGTCTGAAAGTGTCTTTAAAAAAGTTTTATTTATTTATTTTTAGAGAGGGGAAAATGAGGTAGAAAAAACAGGAGAGAAAAATCAATGTGTGGTTGCCTCTCACATGCCACCTACTGGGGACCTGGTCAGCAACCCAGGAATGTTCACTTGACTGGGAATTGAACTCAATCCACTGAGCCACAGCAGCCAAGGCTGAAAGTGTCTTTTTTCTAGTCCTATCCTTGATAGATAAATAGCTGAATATAGAGTTTTATATGGAAAATCATATTCCTTTCAGAATTTTAGGGTGTATCTCCACTGTTTTCTTCTTATTAATATATTTTATTGATTATGCTATTACAGTTGTCCCATTTCTCCCCCATCATTCCCCTCCACCCCACACACCCCCTCTCACCCACATTCCCCCCACTTTAGTTCATGTCCATGTGTCATAAGTTCTTTAGCTTCTACATTTCCCACACTGTTCTTGCCCTCCCCCTCTCTATTTTCTACCTACTGTCTATGCTACTTATTCTCTGTACCTTACCCCCTCTCCCCCCTTCCCACTCCCCTGTTGCTAACCCTCCATGTGTTCTCCATTTCTGTGGTTCTGTTCCTGTTGTAGTTGTCTGCTTAGTTTGCTTTTGTTTTAGGTGTGGTTGTTAACATCTGTGAGTTTGCTGTTTTTTACTGTCATATTTTTTATCTTCTTTTTTTTTTTAGATAAGTCCCTTTAACATTTCATATAATAAGGGCTTGGTGATGATGAACTCCTTGAACTTGACCTTATCTGAGAAGCACTTTATCTTCCCTTCCATTCTAAAGGACAGCTTTGCTGGATAGAGCAATCTTGGATGTAGGTTCTTGACTTTCATGACTTGGAATACCTCTTTCCAGCCCCTTCTTGCCTGTAAGGTCTCTTTTGAGAAATCACCTGACAGTCTGATGGGAAATCCTTTGTAGGTGACTGTCCCCTTATCCCTTTCTGCTTCTAGAATTCTGTCCTTCATTTTAATCCTGGTTAATGTCATTATGATGTGTTGGTGTGTTCCTCCTTGGGTCCAACTTCTTTGGGACTCTCTGAGTTTCCTGGACTTCCTGGAAGTCTATTTCCTTTGTCAGATTGGGGAAGTTCTCCTTTATTATTTGTTCAAATAAGTTTCCCACTTGTTGTTCTTCCTCTTCCCCTTTTGGTACCCCTATAATTCAGCTGTTGGGACATTTAAAGATGTCCTGGAGGTTCCTAAGCCTCTCCTCATTTTTGTGAATTCTTGTTTCTTCATTCTTTTCTGTTTGGTTGTTTCTTTCTTCCTTGTGGTCCACTCCATGGATTTGAGTCCTAGTTTTCCTCCTATCTCTATTGGTTCCCTGTGCATTTTCCTTCATTTTACTTATTGTAGCCTTCAGTTGTTCATCTAATTTGCGACCAAAATCAACCAATTCTGTGAGTATCCTGATCACCAGGGCTTTGACCTGTGCATCTGATAGGTTGGCTATCTCTTGGTTGCTTAGATGAATTGGCTCTGGGGCTTTGATCTGTTCTCCCATTTGAGCCATTTTTTTTGGTCTGGTTGCAGCTGTTATGTAGTGAGGGGTGGAGCCTTAGGTGTTCCCCAAGGCAGGGAAGCCCAGTTGCTGGGTAGTGATGCTGTATGTGGGGTTGGGGTCTGAGAGGGAACAATAGTGCTTGCTCTGCTCTCTCTCAGATTCCAGTCCCTTCCTCCACTTCCCCTTTGCCCGAATTATCTGCCCGCCAATGTGGGACCACCTGGTCAGCCAGCTGCCTTGGGCAGCCTCACTGGGTCTGCACCATTGCCACCCCATGCCCGGGGTCCACTAGCCACTGCCTGCATGCCTGGGTCTGCCAACCTCTACTTTTTCCTGCCATGACTCTGCCCCTCTTACCGGTCTGGATGAATGGTTGTTGGACTTCTCTACAGTTCAATTTTCTATCAGTTCTGGTTGTTTTCTTGTTTCTAAATCTTTGTTGTCCTTAATTTTGGTTGTGGGAGGAGGCACAGTGTGTCCATCTATGTCTCCATCTTGGCCAGAAGTCCTCCACTGTTTTCTATTATCTAAAGTTGATATGAGAGTTGACTGCTATGTCTTGTGATTTTTTTTACTTTATTTTTATTGTTGACACAATATGTCCCCATTCCCTTCCCTCATTTACCCACCTTTACCTACTCTCCACCCCCCCCCTTTTCCTCTGGCTATCACCTCACTCTTTTTTACATGTCTATGTTGCATATATATTTATGTTTATATATGTATCTGTGTGTGTGTATATATATTTTTTGTTTGCCTAATCCCTTCTCCTTCTTTCATCTAGCTCCCAAACTCCTTCTCCTCTAACAGCTCTCAGTCTGTTTCTTGTATCTCTGTCTCTGTTTCTATTTTGTTCATCAATTTACTTTATCATTAGGTTCCACACATAAGTGAGATCACATGGTACTTGCCTTTCTCTGACTGGCTTGTTTCACTGAGCATAATAGTCTCCACATCTATCCATGCTGTCACAAAAGATAAGATTTCCTTTTTTTTATGGCCACATAGCATTCTATTGTTAACACTTTAAGATTTTTGTTTTATCTTTGTTATTCTGATATTTTTCAATGGTTAGCATAGGTAGGCATGTGCTTTCTTTTTTAATTAGACTGGGTATTTGATGGTTTCTTTTAATTTAGAACTTTATAGTATTTGCATTTTGTACGCTATTTCTTGAATGACATTATCTTTATGTTTTTATCTTTTTTTTTACTCTTTTTGAACTTTAGATAGTTATGTTAAACTTTTTGGATCAATGGTTTAAGATTTTTATAATTTTTACTTAATGTCTTTACTTTCTAGAAAGTTTATTGACTTCTTGCAAACCTTAAAAATATTTTTCCTTTCTACTTATTTCAAATTTATGAGATGTTCATTGTTTTATGATGCTGCTTTTATTATAATAGCCACATATTTTATAGATCAGCATGAAGCATTGTATTCATTCTTTGTTTTCATTCTTACACCTGAAAACCTACTCTCCGCTGGACCTGTTGACCCAAGTCAATGCTCTCTGGATTGATTTTTCTAGAAAATCAATTTCTGGTCTGCAGAAATGGTGAGAAAGAAATGTCATTTGTCCGCATGGAGTAGAGGAGGGAGCTCCTCAAACTGCTCAGCTCACCCATGTGTTTAATCTGCCACATGCACACAGATGTCTTCTTGCTTAGTCCTCAGGCTCTCTACCAATGACATTTTCTGACCATGTGAATATAAATTTTATAATGATCCTTCCCAGTCAATATGTACCCCCAAATCTCCATTTAATTAACCTATTTTTGTACTTCAATAAATAAATTGCTTTTAATGAATTATAGCTACTTTCTACTAAAACATTTTAAGTGAGTTGAGGCAATTTATAGTTGCTAATAACCTAATAATGAGAATATGTTTCCTATCTCTATTAAAGTGTAGTATCCTGATGAATAGGCCTTTGGCCACAGTGTATATGCAGTAAAAGTTTTTCAGAGGATTTTGCCCAGTACCATGAAAATGGAAAGGATGTTATGGGGCCTGAGGCCTAAAGCAAGCCAAAGGAATCTGGTTAAACACTCCCTACCAAACGTTATATGTAGCTTGATGGAATCTAATATCTGATGTCACAGATATTAAGTACATTTTCTAAGTAATCTTTAATTTTTTAAATAGAAAAAGATCTCTAAATATTTAGAAATATTAACTTTTGCTTAGTTTTGAGACCGCAATATGATATACACACAAAAAAATCACAAGAATAATATAAAACATTTCATACAACTTTCTAGAAATTTAATTTGTATAGTAACTCAAAAACCATGACTTGAATTGTCATATTTAAAATATTAAAATATTTTAAGAATTACAGTAGATATATCTCCTGAAGTAATTACTGAATTAGTAAAAGAATCAAAAAATAGATTTGCAAATTCAAAAATGTGTTAAGACCAAAAAGGAAATGCTACTAACCTTCCTTGTGTATATAGGGAGAGGAATTCAATCTTCTTTCCTGTCATTAAGAGCCCTAAGTGCAATCAATGGACCATATGTTCTCTAATCTGGGCCTAGAGATGTAAGACATGTCAATAGAAACTATGTTGGAAGATCAAGGGCAATGAGTTTATCAATGTGTTTACCCTTCCTGGGAATATACTTTCATCAAAAGTATACTCTAAGCTGACATACTTTGTCAATTTCCCAATATCTTTGAATTGTCTCTATGCCTAATATCTTCATGAATTAATAAGCCTGACTTTCCTTTTGCAAGTGGATTTGCAATGACTCAAGCACTGAATTTATCAGTTAGTGACAAAGGAAATATTTGATCTGTCTGCAGCAAGGACTTGATCTCTATCTCCGTGCTCAGAAGGATAACAGAGCTGGGCACTTAAAAGTTAGTTAATATTTGGCATAAAAAAAAAAGCCTTTCAAAGAGGGGTAACTTATTTGTCTGAACATGATGACTTTGTATTGGAACTCATGGAATGTTCTCAGGGTTCACCATCTATAGTTGAGTATTTAAAAACAAGGAATTCCAACCGATCCACACCTCAAGTGTTTTATTTTTATCATTAAGTGGATATGTGTCAATGAAGGCAGTTCTAACAACATCAGTGCTAACTTCCTCCTTGTCTTCCTTCTCTCTGAAAAGATGAGGTGTTGGTAAATATGCTTTTTGAAGGCCCACAGGTCATAGAATAGTCTTTGAATATTTTCTCCCATTAAGGGTCCAATGCTTTCAGTTTATATCTTCCAATGCTTTGAGTTCCTTATATCTTCCTTTGGGGGGAAAACTAGAAGATAAAAGCATTGAAAATGCCAATTTTTTAAATGTTTGTCCTAGGAAAAGTTTTTCTACAGCTCACTGGACCAAGAGTATACACAAACAAGCCATCCCTTTTAACATTTAGAGACCCTTGAAAAGTCAATTTGGAGCTACAATTTATGTGGCAACCAAAGTAACTAAAGGCAACTCTAGTGTGTACTTTGAGCATTGTTCATTCTAAACCAAGGAAGTACACTAAACTCAAGCATGAGTCTAGGTTCTTCTGAGGGAGTATGTGAACACTACAGGTCAAAAGACATCCCCTGGAATAGAAACTATTGCCTCTAATTCTTCACCATGTGAATCTCAAAGCCTTGGGTTCATACTTTTGAAGAGTATGTACCATATGCTAAGTTAGGCCCTCCAGTTACAATGCATCATTCAATTCTAACACTATAGATATGGGTAAGAATCTCTTCAGAGTAAGCTCACTTGCCTAGGGTAAATCTAGCTAAGAAATGAGCTGGAATTAGATCTCAGTGTCTCAGTCCTCAATGTTCTGTGATCCCTTCAGTTCTCTGATAAATGTTACTTTTCATTTTGATCCAATTGCTGAACTGACTGCACTTACTGCAGCATAAGTCAGTTGACTTTCTCCTTCAATTTGTAATCAATAATCTAGGTGATTCCAACTTTACAAATCATTGGTATTAGTAACTTTTTTCAGTTTTGATTGGTTGAATACCAGTGCTGGATTTAGTTTATAATTTAAGTTACATAAAAGTTAGAAAGAATCAATTAAAAAGTGCTTTATACTGTATAAATATTAAAAATATAAGAATATAAATGACTGACCAGTCATTTATCATTCCTTGAAAACAAAATAGATTTTTTTCACAGATTTTGCAATATTTTCTTAATTTTTGCCTCATTAAATGTTCTGTATAAAACCTACCATTTTTCTGTAAAGATAAATGATACATAATGAACATCTTATCATTTTCCAGTCAGGCCTTAAAACTCTCTGGAGATTCCTTTAAAATTATACAACTCAATACCAGGAAGACAAACAATCCAAATAAAAGTAGTCAAAGGACCTGAACAGACACCTCTCCAAAGGGGACATACAGGTGGTCAACAGACATATGGAAAAATGCTCAATATCACTAATCATCAGAGACATGCAAAATGAAACCACAATGAGATATGACCTCATACCTCTCAGAATGGCTGTCATCAATAAACCAACAAACTATAAGTGCTGACAAGGATGCAAAGAAAAGGGAATTCTAGTGCACTGTTGGAGCAATGCATACTGGTGCAGCCACTGTGAAAAAGAGTATGGGGTTCCTCAAAAAACTAAAAATGGAACTACTGTTTGACCCAGCAATCCTACTTCTGAGAATATATCTTAAGAATCTCAAAACACCAATTTGAAAGAATATATGCACCCTATGATCATTGCTGCATTATTTATAATAGCCAAGATCTGGAAACAGCTCCAGTGCCCTTCAGTAGATGAGTGGATAAAAAAGCTGTGGTAAGTTAACTCAGTGGAATACTACACAGCCATAACAAAGAAGAAACTTTTACCTTTTGTGACACCATGGATTGACCTGGAGATTGTTACACTAATAAGCCAGTCAGAAAAAGGCAAATGCCATATGATCTCACTTAATATGTGGCATAGATAAACTGAATAACAAAATAGAAACCAAGGAATGGTCATATGGAACAGACTGAGAGCTGTCAGAGGGGTGTAGGGGGTGGGGAACTAAATGAAAGAAGGGGAAGGAATTAGCCAAAGAACATATGTGCATAACTGATAGACACTGACAACAATGTGGTGATGGCCAGAGGGAAGGGGGACCTGGGGGATGAGGGGAGGTGGGCAAAGGGGTTGGGGGTGGGGACATTGTAATAGTGTCAACATCACAAAAAACTGGAAAAATTACTTACTTCAAACTGAGTATAGATGCCTAGATGTTAAGAAAATGATTAAAGTTACTGCTTCATTATCCCCTGGTGAACCTGGGCTTCATGGTCTTCTTTCATAAATATAGCACTTGTTGAAAGCACCTCATTCTGTTAATGTTCTCTTTTCTCAGGAAGTTTTCTAGCTAAGGTTAATTCAAAACTACATTTTTCTATTGTAAGGGTAGAAATTATTTTCATTTAAGTAGTCTTTGCTGCTACTAGAAGACATATGAAATAAGATGGGCAATTTGCCATCATATCAGGAACCTTAAAATTTTTCATATTTTGACCCACCAATTATACTCTGCTAATTTAATTTAAACAAGTAAAATGCACACAAAAAATTACTCAAAAACTCTTCATAGTACTTTAATTGTAAAAATAACAAAAACAGTAGAGAAAAGGTTAAATAAATTATTACAAGTTCACACTGAAAATTAATATGGCATTAAATATTTTTGAGAATCATTTAATGATGAGAAAATAAATGCTTATAATGAAATATTAGGTAAAAATAAGATACAAAACCATTTAAAGTATGATTCTAATTTTATCTGTGCACTGATCTCTCTTTGTAGTTCAACCAAAATACATGAAAATATTGATAGCATAAATATGATGCATTTCATAATTGGCATAAAGTGATACATTTCAAATTTTCTTTTTATAACTTTTTAAATTTTTGTAAGAAAATATCTTATTTTTACTTACAAAAAACGACATCTAAATGTTTAAGGGAGCTTTATATGATCATTATTTTGTGTCATATAGCTAGATATCTGTATTAGGAAAGATAGCATAATGACTGGAGTTTTATGCGTTGGTTTTGGCTGATCATTTTATGGTCATGTCACATGTTAGATGACAAGGAGAGACATGACTCTGAGGTGTGATTGCTGCATGTCTTTTGCATCAGATGATGTGGATGATAGAAATTCACCTTGCATTGGTGCCATTTTCCCCTCAGTCTCAGGTTCTTTTGCAGTCAAATTGGGTATTAGACATGCCAAGCACTTTCATTTCACTATACTTGTGAATTTACTTTGCAAGCCAGAAATTTAGTTATAAATCCCAGATATAATAATGTGGTGCTATTTTTAATCATTAAATACTATATGCTGATGTGTGAGATAGGCTGCTGCTAGGCAGTCTGAGTGAGATGTGGGGATTACCTATATAGTACAAGAGAGGATAGTAATAATAATAATAAAAGACAAAGCTTGGTGCAGATAAAAAGTACTAATATAATTCTATTATTAAACTTCATTTAAATACTGAATGCTTGTTTGATAATTACTAAATCACTTATTTTCAACCAATTACATTTTGGTTCCTTATTTTCAACCAATTACATTCTGTTCCTTAGAGAGCTGAAATGTGATAAGGAGGGAAATATTAGCTATCTCACTTATAGATGTAAACTTAGATGAAGCATCCATGCATTCTCCATTCATCCATCTGCTCTTTTATTCTTTCTTTTATTTTGTTCTTTCTAACAATAACTTTGGCACCTAATATGCACAAGACTTTGTGGAAATCTCTATGAAGAAGACACCATCCTCTTCCTATGGATTTCACAGTTTATTGGATTATGAAAACACACAATCAGTAGTGACATGTGGTAAGATACTTACAAAGGGCTGTGCAAATCCAGGAGATTAAACAGTTAATTGTTTGATAATATCTGAACTGGGATTTCCAGAATGACAAGTAGTTTGCTGAGCAGAAAAGGAGGAAAGGTAGAGAGTGCATTCTCCCCAGAGAGCATGCCTAAGCAGCAGGAAAATTCGTGTCCTGTTCAAGGAATAGTGGCTGTTGTGATAAGGCTATGGTACAAGGGCAGTGGCAGGGGTAGTATGGGTTGGGTTTAGAAATAGGAGAGTTATGAAGGATCACATACAACTCACTAAATGAGTGATATCTTTGTACAGGTCTTTCTATAATTGTTGAATAGTCAAATTATATTTTGCCTACATAGTTGGAATGGCTAAATTTAACCCTCTATTAACAATTTTTCCCTCCCACTTCCTTCTTCAGCAACTTGTAAAACATACCAGCATTAGTCTGCTGTAAATCTGCTGTGTTTGACTTATAAGCACAGATTTGGATGTGAACTGAACCAAATCAAGAAGAAAAAGAAATGACAGAGTGTTTAAGTACAGTTGCAAAAAGTGTTTGATGATGAAACTATTGCTTTGATTAATTTAAAGACTGTTATATAAAGCAATGACAATTTTAGTAAATAACTGATGAAATGCTATTTATATCATCTTAAAGATGTAAAGAATAATGAATCATATTATTCTACATTTTACAGATGAAGAAAACTGAGGCTTAATGCTGACTTGTACAGGAATATACAGCCAGCGGATTCTACCGGCTAGTCCTGGATCTGAATCTCTGAGTTCCCATGGTGTACCATTGGAAAAGCAGGCATTTTCATGAAAAATAACAGGTTAATACAGTTTTGCTTTATGTGGAATTATTACCAATAAATACCTAAGGTCCTAGTATGGACTTTGATAGGCAAGCCTCCCTAGACCTAGCACCACATGTGCGATGAAAGGTGCCCATACATTGCACCATAAGGAAGCATCTGTTTCTGCATAGGTTGAGAACTAGGCTCAAATACAACTGCCAGTTCCTTCCTAATTCCAGTCTGCTAGCTGCTGCCGGGTTATGGCCTCAGCCAAGTTACAAACACTCCAAAAGACAGATATTGTGGTATCTTCTGAAATGCTCTTTCCACTTGGTGACCATAAAGAGAATGATCATCCTGTTAGTTATCAAAAATAATCCCCATGTTGCTGAGAAATCCTGAGGATCATAATGTAATGTCTAAATTTCAACTTTTTCTCAATTCCAAAGGCTCCCCACCACCCCATCCAGGTCCCTCTTTTTCTTCCTTTCTCTCATTCACCTACTTGTGTGTATTAAGCTTCTCAGATGCATCATCTCTGTGCTCCCCCCGCCCCAATTCCTACTTCCCTGCATTTTCTCCTTCTTCACAGGTTTGAGGGAAGCTCTCTGTGACAACATTACAATTTTCCCATTACTACCTCTTCAACATAGGGAATCCAATTGAAAAAGAGAACTTGTTGACTGAGATAAATTAAGGGAATAATTAGATGATTCAGTGGGTAATCTGAGTACTTGAATGGTCAAGCATGCTATGAAGCAGTCACAGAGGCTTAAAGGATAGAAACTTGAATGTCTCTTAGACACAGCCAGCAAATTCCCACTGCCTGAGACCCTGGGCAAGGTACACTGTGCATTGTAAAAAAAAAAAAAAAGTTATAAATATGCTGATAGGCAAAACTAAATTGTACTATGTTTTAAAAGTAAAAAAAAAAAAACAAAAAAAAACAAAAACAAAGAAAACATTAAAGCATTTCTGGAGCAATATTTTTTTAATGTCATCTAATTAGGGCATGAGAGAATTTGTCTTATTTGTGCTTGCATTTTCAATATTATATTCATTCTCAAAACTTTAAGGGTTAACAGCAGAAAAAGAAAAGCACTATGAAGGAAAGCCCATTTTCTGATAAGGGCTCTTTCTGTGACAAAGCCAAGAAATTCTATAACTCATCTTTGAAAAATAAATCACCAAATTAATGTAGCTACAAATAATTTTAATTTCCTTTTAAGCTAATTGGCCACTTCATGGGTCTGGGTTTGAGTTTTAATTGTGAAAGGAAATCAAGAAAACAAGAATGGTTTATAAATTGTGTTAATAGTACAACCCTTTTTATACTTTTATTTTTTTGGTTAATATTGTCAAAATTTAAAACATAAAGACAAAAGTGAAATGTTTTATTTTATCCTGACCCTTATAATCCATTTCTCACCCATTAAAGCACTAAGGGTCCTACTTTCCTGTCTAATCTGTTCTGGGGTATTAAAAAAAGAGTAATTTAAAAAAAAGAAAATAATAAATTATTTCAACAAAAAGTAATAAATTATAACCATTTAGATAAATAAATTGAATAGAATTCAGTGTTCTTTGTGGGGGTCAGGAAGAACAGAGGGCAGAATCTAAGTATTTTATGCTGTCATGTATTTTACATTATTTGACCTGATGATTTAAAAGAGATAGCTCTACATCACATTCCACGTCTAAACAGGTGACACAATTGTCATCAAGGAGATAGGGATGGATCCAGTTCCTGGACAACCTAAGCTATGGTAATTCCTAATAAAAGGAAAGCTATAAACCTCTATGAAATGTTTCCTTCTTAGAACCAAACCTCTTAAAATTTGTATATTCAAAGTATTATATTTATGGAAACACTTGAACCTTCAGTGTTCATGCATTAATGCTGGAACATAGAGACGTGTGCCTGTCATACAACCCCCCTCCTTCTTTTAGCTGGTGAGAGAAATGAGGAATGAGTCCAAAGCCAGCAAAAGTCCCAGCCCCAGGCCCCCGACTTACAGTCCTGTCCTCTAATGCCAAAGACAGGTATGGCTCCACAAAGGACACAGGTCTTGGTTCACAAATGTAGAGGCTTTAATTTTCTCAATTTATGTAATTTATGTTATATTTTCCCCTTTGGGCACAATTTCATATTTATGGCAGGAAATTATAAAATATACAAAGTAGGACCAAAGTACCAAAGCCTGAAAGACCTGTGGTTTACTTCTTGCCCATCAGAGGTAATTTATTGACCAATCCACATGTTCACAGAGATTATTCCGAAGTCTTGGTGTGAATGCTCTAGTAAACACTACATTCTAAGCCAAACGCACAGGTTTAGAAGAATGGGAAAGGGACAAGTAGTCAACAAGCTTCCTGCCTCTCCCGAAAAGGGGTTTCACAACACTGGGCAAAGTCCCTTCATCCTGAATCACAGCATCCAAGTCTTAAATAAACCACATGCTCTGCTCTTGATGTACTGGAAATAATTTAGTTTAAGAGTTTGTTGAATCTGTAAAGCATGTAAATTAGAATCTGAATGATGAGGTTCAGCATAAAATAGGATGTTCCTCATAATTAAAAGATGAAAGAGGTTATTAGATCTCTTCTCTACAGGTCTTTAAAAATAGGGGAGCTATTTCTCTCTTTCACTGTTCTTGGCTCCTTCTTGAAGCTGGTCTAGCTCACCTCTCCAGGGCTTTCCCAATCTTAGCTACTTTATGACCAGTGATTTTCCAAATAAAGCTTCAGTTTCTTCTTTTGAAATGAAAACAGATGTTAATTGAGGTTGTACAATATAAAATGAAGTATATGTGAACTGTTTTTCTTATGTACCTGCTTCTCACATTTACTAGAACATGTACTAAAAATAGATGTTTGACTTTAGAGATTCTCAGAACTTACTTGAATAATAAGCACAAATATGTTTAATACTGTAACCTAGCAAATCATATTGGGCTGGACTTCAATAAAGTACCCACATTATTTTAAAAAAAATAGCATTTTATTCAATTGGGTACAGTGTGGCTTTTCAACTTTTGTGGAAGGATTGTCTCTAAATTGCAACATCTGCTGTTGTCCAAGAAATGTCCAGCATGGGTAGGAGCAGCTGTGTCCCCTCACAGAGAGGACAGTTCTGTCAGAGGGACAGCACAATTGCTGGCATTCTCTTATACTAGATGCCAGTCCTACCTTTTGTTCACAGCGCCCACTCCTCACTCTCTCTAAAGATTTTTCACTTTGAAAAATTAAAATGCAAAGAGATCTTCATTGAAGATATTTAGGGTTCCTGACCCAAAAAAGAGCAAAAATATAAGCTTATATTTTCCTCCAGAACTATATTGTCTAATAAGGTAGCCACTAGTGGCTATTGACATGTAAGTTAATTAAAATTAAAATTTCACTTTCTCAGTCACGGTTGCTACATTTCAAATGCTCACATATTGGACAGCACACATATAGAACATTTCCATCACTGCAGAAAGTTCTGCAGTGGAAAGTGCTACTCTAGAAAATAAGGTACCTCATAATAGAATGGTATTTGTCATATTGGAAACTACCATAATTTGTACCTCATTGTAATCATTACATACTATTGACATGGTTTCAGAAAGTCTGCACCCATTTCCTGGAAACCAGAAGTTCATATTTCTCATCCCCAACTCTACACTGTCCTTTCTGTCTGTTGTCTCTGCAAAGTTTATAGCAGCTGTGTAGGAGGGCTTCCAGGGAAAGTCTTGGCTTTTCCTTGGGAATTTCAATGTTGTTTTTGGAGTAGATAAGGAATGCATATCCCAAACCTCCTAGAACACTACCACTGGGGTCACTTTGCAGAACACATTAGGTATAACAAAAACAGTGTTGCCTAAGATCACATTTCATCCTCTGTAGTGACTAAGGTTACAATGTCATTTCATTGTTCATTTACAAAGCATAAACTTTACTTCAGAGCTTACCCAACCAGTAAAAATAAACCTGAGGTAATATCTATATTACAAAGCAAACCTAAAACAATTTTTCCAAATATAAATGAGTGATAATATCTTTATTTCATGTGTAAATGTGCTTCCAATAATAAAATGCTTCAAATCTCTTTGTGAGACTACTGAACTGAACTGACCAATCTGTAAGTATTAATTTTGCACTTATTGCACACAAAATTTATATGATGGAAAGACATAAATGGATGGTCCTGTTCCTATGGACTTCATGAGGGAAATGCACCTTCATGAGCATACATATAATTAAAAGAGTTTATTTCAAAATTCGGACTTTTCAAATGCTTCAGGTTGTTAAATAGCAAACAAAACATCTTAAGTTAAAGTATATATGCATAGCAACTAACTGAATAGTTGCTAAAATATTTTGATCATTTTGATGAGCTATAGATGTAATCCTGCATTTTATATAACCAGTCAGCCAAACAAAACAGCCCATGAACATTCTATACATGCCAAATATTGCTGGGGGGAGGATTGCTACAAGATGGATCTAAAACATGACAATAGCTAAGCCTGTTAGGAAAATTAAATTTTTAAAAAGATTCTTAAGTGGTAGTTGTGGTGACAGAAATTATAAATACACAGAAATTAAATGTATTCTGTTCAGAAAAAGCCTAGAATTAAATGTGTTCTGTTTAGAAAAAAGCCTGAAGTATTAAAAATGACTTCATAGACAAAATAGGATGTCAGGGGACCTTCAAAGGAGAAGAGGAAGTGGGATGGATGGTGGTAGAGAGCATGAATGGACTAAAATGCAAAAAAATGGCCTAAGAAGGGGCCCTAAGAATCTGTGGATGTGTTCTGCAAAGACGGGGAGGGGCCAATCTAACTAAAACTAAGCACATATGTTGGGAGGATGCAAAATAATGTTCAAAGCCAAGGCAGCCTAGCCACCAAGGTTCATAACTGTTTGGATGATGTAAATGCATATAATTTATTTGAGGCAGGGCAGAACTCACAAACAAGCAGTGTAGGAACCATACTTCACATACAGAACCTTTTCCCCCTATTGTTCTGTTTTTGACTTACAATCCCCCCAAAATGTTGGATTATATGACAAAATCTAAATATACAGAGATTTCATAGAAAAATCTGGCTTTTTCAATCCATTTGAAAAATTGAAAGATCTGAAAACACTAGGCCAGAATCCATCAGGGCATTGATTGCCTAGAGCTGAATAGCTGCAAACATCACTCTTTAAAAGGGGATTTCCTGGGTTTTTACCACTGTTTCCAGTCGAACTCATGCTGTTGCTGTTGTTTTTCTTCTTATCATGGGATTAAAAGAGAAGTAATCTTTTTTCTTTTAACTTGGTCTTTATCAAATCAGGAAAATGCAACCAAAACCAGTAGGTGTTGCTTTGCAAGAAAAATGGAACAAAGAATAATTCCTTATGGACTTAAAGAATATTACTAGATACATAATATACAAAGACCATTACTTGGCCTTCTTTACTCATGTGCATTACCATAGGTATGTGGTTGTGTAACTTGTGTTGAAGATTACTGACCAGAAGAAATGAATGAAGGTTATTTCAAAAAGAATAATTCAATAAGTAATATGCTGAGATATTAGAAATGACAGAAGATACAGTTGAAGAAACCAGCCAACAGGTTGTTGCAATAATCCAGTGCTGGAGGTTGAGGAACTGAATTGGGAAAAAAAAAGTAGTGAAAGGTAAAAGAAAAATGTCAGTCTGGTATGAATTGACTATGATAAGCTATTAGAGATAAAAGTCAGGTCAAAAATCACTCCAGCAAAAATATTATACAGGCTTTTCTTTTCCACTAAGGCTTAAGCCCCTACAGGAGAATGTTCTATTCTGCCTTTATTAGAAATTCTCACAATGCTGAATGTACTGTCCTACCCAGAGAAGGATGCCAAACTTATTTGTAGAATTGAATGATAAGGAAAAGAACATGGATCATGTGCATAAATTACTTTGAGACAAGTTCTGCCTTGCTATTCTTTCATGGTATAACTATACAGTCATGGTATGACTAGGATATCTCTCAACCCTAGGAAATGTGTTTTATATCTGCAAATGCCATAGGTGACCTCTATGGTCTTTTAAATGAAAAATTCTAATCTCTTCTGTGCTATTTCCTTCTTTGATTAATGATTCCTACTGTTCCTGAAGTGAACAAAATACAGTTTTTACTTTGCAAATATATTAGTTCTTTTGAGAAAAATAAAAAAATATGTTAAATAATTTTTTACATTGTTCAATCATCATTAAGAGGTAAAACAACCTTGTAGACTATTGGGCAATGCTTATTAAAGCCAAACATATACATGCTTTATGACTCAGCAATTCCACTCCCAGTCATAAGCCCAAGGGAAATGTGCACATATGTTCATCAAAAGGCACACATAAGAAAGATCACTAGCACTTTCTGTAATAGCCCAAATTGGAAATAAAGTCCCAAACATCCAGCAATCCTTGAATGATGTGGTAAATTTGTAAGATGAAATACTGCACAGCAATGGTAATAAAAGTACCAGAAAAAGAATAAATTTCCTCAGTTTAATGTTGAATGAAAGAAGTCAGACAAAAATGAACATTTATTGTATGATTCCATTCATGTGACCTTCATAAATAGGCAAAACTAATCCCGAGTCTTAGAAGTCATGCTAGCAGTCTCTCTTGAAAGACTGTGCAGGATGGAGGAGAAAAGGGGCTGTAGGTTTTGCTTCTTCCTCCTTGTGCAGGTTACACAGGTAGGCTCATTCAGTGATTATTCACTGAGCTGTATTTCATTGTGCATATTTATGCATGGATGTTATACTTCATACATGTATGAAGTATCTGCAATAAATGCTTACTCAAAAACAACAGGAAATATAATCCAAAAGTTTCTAGCTTCAGGTTCAGAAGATTGGTAGATTTACTTACCAAAACTGGGACTTCAAAAGAAAAAAAAAATATTGAATACTAAGAATTAGGTCTTTATACGTCCCACTCTCCAAATCTAACTTGTAAAATAAAAATCCATCTATGATACACTTGAAATAAAATGTATTAAAATATACTGAGTAAATATATTTAAATTAATATTTTTAAATATGGGAATCTTTTCATTTTGAGTAAGCTCTTGGCCTGAATGTGGTGGGGCTCTGAGGCTCAAAGGCAAGCCCTTCAGGAAGACCAGCAAGAGGACCAACTAGACCAGTGACAACCTCCCGAGTGCTAAGCGGGATCCAGGAAAGGGAGGGATTGGGAACAGGGTGAATGGACCCTACATAAGGACAAGAAGGAAGGAAAGATGGGATCAGTCAGCAGTCTGTACAGAGCACTGTGCACTCCATCCCTTCCATATCCAAGAGACTGACAACTTCTACTTTCAGGAAAGACAGAGAAAGGATAAGGCCAAGAATCAGCTTCAGTAACATGAAATTCTCAAATTAGATCAGCAGGTGGACATGAGACAAAGTCCTGTGGAGAACAACAGTGAGCCAGCACAGCATGGGAAAATGGAAGTAGCGGGGAAGAGAGCTGTTTGTTAACAGTTCTTCAGAAGCAAAGCAGGGAGAGTCGCCAGGGTGAGGACAAGACCAGAGTGGAGGAGGGAGGAGACAGGACAGCCAGGCTCAGGGTTCTGCTCATTATTCCAGAGGATGGGGCAGTAGAGCCTGGGAATCATCTCAGAAAGGCCCTGGGCTAAGAAAGTGGGGCTGTGGCAGGCATTTCTATTCTCTTAGCCCTGCTGGATTTTTTCCTTGGAGGCCCAGCCTCAGCTATTCTTATAGCTGATTGATTCAAAGCCAAATTTAGTCAAACTCATTTTCTTTTCTGGGAGCTCATAATTGCGATTCGGCGATTTGGATCTATAGCAAGCTCTTCTGGGGACTGTTAGTGACAGACTAGGAGGAAGTGGACCAGAAAAGACCAGTCCACTGAGGGAGAAAGAAGCAAAAGCAGCAAGAGAAGCAGGAAGAAGAGCCCAAGCCAACCCAGACATGGAGAATAATGAGAACTGAACCACGGCTGCCCAAGTGCCCAAACTGGGTTCCCCTGGCCTTCCTGGACATTCCCTTCCTTTGATTATGCCAGTTGCAGTATGTTTCTGTTGTGTGTGACCCAGCATACCTTAAGGCAGAGTGGGTTTGGAGCTCCAATGGAGACTGAGGGTATGAAGGAGGGGAGAAGAAGAGAAATCAGGTGCCCCACTGGATAAGCGAGGCCTCTGGTAGTACCAAAGCAGTGACGACAGGGAGGTAATTCAAGGGGGAGGGATGAGAGACAGTGAAAGTGGAGAAACAGCCTTGCGGAGGGATGGAGAAAGGGGACTGGAGGCAGAGAGGAGGAGGAGGAAGGGCAATCCTGGAACACTGGGACTGCCAGGCAGGGCAATCTATACTGCTGAATTTAAAAATTCACCAATGAACATCTGCAGTTAATCTGAAAGGTCCCTCAAATGGCCTTAGGAGTTTAGCTTCATTTTTCTATTTGATGGAGATTACTCTCTTATAAATAGGCCAAAGTGCATGGACAGGAGCCCTTTGTGAGGAAAGCTGAGGTCCCTACTGAAGCATATACAGGACAGCACTTTGACCTGATGCAGACCAAGGACAAGCACCCTCTTCAATTAGGGAGCTGCTGCCACAACACTCAACTGATACACAGCACTGTATGTCTCTGAATATATGCTTTTTCAACATGTGTTTCAACATGACACAGAGAGAGAGAGAGAGGTAAATCCGCAGAGTATGAATTTTCCTGTGCATCCATACTGCCATAATATCAGTGATCTTCAGTGCACTTGGTGAAAACAGGTGGAGGAGAATGACCAGCACAGAGGTGCTGGGTGGAGATCTTGGGAACTTACGCCTTAGTTCAATGAATGGACATGAGGCCATTCATTGAACTAAGATCTTCTGGTGCTGGTGTGTGTAGCCCCAGCCACAGGAACAAACATCTTATAAGCAAAATGAAGACATTTCCTTGTCACACATGACTCATACTCTGAAGTTTAATAACGATCTGTGAACAAAATAATGGCCCCATATACAATTTTTCTTATAGATTTTTACTAAGTTCACATGTAAATTTTTACTTTCTTCCCTAAGAGTTGATGTGGACTCAAAGATTTAAAACTAATAATTATTTATTGGAGTCTGCAGATGAAACACAACTCTGAGATAATCACAAAGGAAAAGATACTCTGTCAAGAGGCTACCAACCCAGAATAAATGAGAGAGAATTTTCATCCTAGAAAAAGAATTCACCTAGTAAAATGGTCTAAAGAAGGAATATTTTCTTCTCAGTAAGACCTTCTCAATTTTTGCTGGCTTGAAAAATCAACTGTTAGCTAATTGAGGTGGGAAAGAATCAATGATTTGTAAATACATTAACTTTAATCACTCATAATTTGGTAAATTAGGTGCATGAGTTTAATAGAGTATATATTTAATTAAATAAAAAGGTTTTATTATAGTTTTTATTAACGATGATGATAGAAAGAATAGCTAACCATTTCTGAATAGTCTTTCTATGCTGGGTACACTTTAAATATATTACCTCATGAAATGCTCACACAAACTACTGGAGATTCAACTATGGTTATTCATATTCTGCAAACAAGGAATTGGATGTTTTAGTTCAGCATTTTTTCAAAAAAGATAACTCTTAAAAAGTATTTGCTTAAATATTAGATTTATGTTTGTTAAGATCTTCACTTTGACAACACAGCATTGATACAAGTATGTTCTCTGAGTAATCTGTTTTAGTAGAATCCTATTTCAGGTAGGGTTCAAAAGTACTTAAATAGCACTTCTGACTTTCCTTACTACAAGTCCTTTTTCATCCACATACTGGACCCTCCAGGACAGAGATGGGATCAGCACTATTGTGTTCTTTTCACAGAAGATGGAACACTGTTTAAAGTCAGACAGCAGCATGGGGATTAGAATTGGGGTTCCCAGAATCCTGTCCCATTATGAAAAAAAAAAAAATACACACAGGCACCATTTACTCTTCTTCCCTCTACTGTGCCGTAGTACTTACTGACTAAATGGATGAGCAGAAGGTAAGCCTCATTTCATAACTGAAAACACTAACTGACAGTTACATTTATATGATGCAACATCTTTGCTTTCATGGAGCTTAGCATCAATTCTTAGATACAATGTTTTAGAAATATCTAGATACTCTTTAGCTGTCATTATAATTTTAATGCATTTCTAGAGCATCTAAGAAAGGCTTTATTTTTATCTAATATATCTTTTTTTTCTAGACTATTCTCTGAATATTTTCCTGTGAGTTAATGTTAGGAACTTTCCTCATCTACACTGCACCCCTCCCCCACTCCCCCTTCCCCACCTTGCCAAGATTCCTTTTCTTCTTCATCTTCCTGCCGAGCATGCACTCTTGGCTACCCATCATTGGATGGCAAAAGGGATGAATTCTGAGGTCTACAGATGATCTGAAAGCCTTGTTGAATCCATTGATTCCTATCAATTCCTTGCTATCATATCTTTTCAACTAACTTATTAACAGCTAATGAACTGGCCTAAATGAGATAAATGTCAAAAAAGGAATAATTAATGAGGCAACCCTAAAACAAAAAAAGGCATCTTTCACACTGAAGAGCCATATACAGAAAGCTGTTTTGGAACCAGCACCCCTCCTTTGTAGCCATTTCAGGACAACAATGTAATGGCAGGGCTTTAAAGAGTTAACCTTTTGGCTTAAAGATCTTGCCCATATTGGAGATTATAAATTAAATATTCAAAAACAGACAGTCTTTCAGCATACCAAACATGTATTCAAAGTACTCTTTCATTCTGAGGTTGGTTCTCACTTCCATAATTTTCTGTGGAGTGTCTATGTCTCATCATTTTTAGTTTTAGATTATTAGGTTATTTGGATTATTTTTGGTAGTTTTATATTTTATTCCTACAATTACATAATAACTTTTAAAGGGTTTGAAAAAAAGTTGCTTGTCTTTACATTCCTCTTTAGTTTAGCTAAATGCCTTGCCCCGGCCAGGGGCTCAGTTTGTTGGAGCACCATTCCATACACCAAAAGATTCTGGGTTCGATTCCTGGTCAGGGCAGGTACGAGCAGCAACCAATTCATGTTTCTTTCTTACATCAGTGGATGTTTCTCTCTCTCTCTCTCTCTCTCTCTCTCTCTCTCTCTCTCTCCCTCTCTCTCTCTCTCTCTGTCTCTCTCAAAACAACAAATATATTCTCAGGTGAGGATGAAAAACAATAATTTAACTAAGTGCCTTGATTAGAGTAGGTGCTCAAAATATAATTTGATTGGATAATAATGGGTAACTGAAGTAATCAATGGTAAATTTTAAGATCTCTAGGCAGAGGCTAAAAGGCATGGAAAGAATTTCAGAAATTCTCCTGTTTATCTCCTTTTTCTCCCCACTTCTCTCTTTTTTTCCCTACCAATTCATACCCAAAGTCCCCCAGGTTCCTTTGGACTTAATATAAATCCTTCCAAATTTTTTTTCTAGCAGATTTTCTGTATATTTTACCAGGAGCTGACATGAGAATCAGCCTTAAAGATTACTAAACAAAAGATGCTCCAGCACCTAAAAACTGTTGTTTGCAGAAATGTCTAGCATTATCTTTTCTCCTGTGGTTAAGACCACTTAAAACTGTAATACATAGGGGAAGCCCAAGGGCATTTTAAAAAACTATTTAAGAGCAAAATTGTTTAAACTTGCTAAAATGATTTAATAAGTTTTCTCATTTCATTGTATAACTACCATTTTAAAATCTGAATGACTAATTAAAGAAACAATCAATTTGTTAGGGCACATGAGATTTATCCACAGTAAAAAGAGAATATGCGATTCATTTAATATCAGGGAACAGAAATTATCAGGACCTATAGATTTGAATTACACTAATTATTATTGTTGTATTATTGGCAACCTTTCTGATAACACAACTAGTAAAGGCTTTGAGACTATTCTTGAAAGCATTCATATTACATTAAATATACTATTAACTCACAAACTACCACTTAGAACTTTCATATGAATAATACTTTGCTGGTATGAGAAAGAAAATTAAAGGACATGATCTTTATTTTGAATGTATGTATTCACAGAAAACTTCAAAGCAGGAAACTGAGGAGCTACTTGAAGGATAATTTAATCATCTCTAATTCATAAGAGATAGTCAAGTGAATATTTAAAAAAATTGATTTTTCTCTCAAAAGAAAGAAGATACATCTGTCACTCCCAAAATAATTCCCTACTCACCTCAGGCATATCCAATAATATGTCCCAATTATAAAATAGCAGGGTGTAATTACATTGTGATTTGTTTACAGGTGATGTAAACTTTTGAGTATGATGAAAGAAAATAGAGCAGAAAAGTAAAATAAAAGATTTATATCCAATCTCTTCTTTGAAACTCTTCTCCTGTCCTAGGACAGAGGAGAATCATCGCCAACAGGCAGGAGTGTATGCATGGACCTGCCCAGTGGGTCTGGGATCAGGAAGGTATCCAAAGCAGAACACATGATTGGACTCCTTTCTCTGGCTCAACCATCCTACTTCCTTAATTTTGACTTTAAGTTTGCAAAAAGGAGTCACCAAAGAATCAAAGGCTGGTGTTATTGGGTATAATGGGATAAATGACAAAACTTCAGCTGTGACTTCACTCTCCTGTTCTCTGAAAACTCATCTGTACAACTGATACATCTACCCTTGGCTTCCCCTCACCAGGTCGCTTAGACTATGGTGGCTACAGAAAGCTTTGGTGTCATCAAATTGCACTTCTTGTTTTCAACGGAAGGGCAATAGTCAACATCACAGGTGGAGAAAATTGAAGCTATTGGTTCAGACAACATTTTTAGAGGGTCTTCAGATTTAAATACTCATAAAATATTAAACAAATATTTTTGCATACCTACGATATATCAAGTGCTGTTATCAAATACAGAGGTATTATAAGATAGTGGTTAAAGAGAGTAGGATCGAGACTAGCATTTTTGAAATTGTGCATCATAATTGATTTGCACAATTTAGTATGTTATTACCATCATAAAATATATTATATTTCATATATATAAACGAATATATTTGACTCAATCTGCTTTGTATCACACAAAGTGTAAGCATTGTTTCATGAAATTTTTGTTTCAAATATATGCATGTGTGTGTGTAGATACATGTATGTATTTGTCTCCATTTATCATGTCTATGTGTACTGATTCACCATATAAAATGTATTTCTTACCATGAATGTGTAAAAAAAAAATAAAAGAATAAACAAAACAAAACTGTTCTAGACCCCTGCCATTAGGGTTCAAATAATTTCTTCACCTACATGCTTTGTACCTTCAAAATTCTCTGTATCTTATATTCTTCATCTAGTATTTGGCCTTGGATTTTGAGAATTACATGAGATAAGTTACCTAAAGTGTTTAATGTGGTACAACTGTATATGCTATTTTTACAAAAAGTGTAAACCAATTTTACAAAATTTGCTTCATTTGGTACAACTAATAGCCAAGACAGGGTTAGGGATAATATTACCCCACCTACAAATGAGGAGACTATAGCTTAGAGAATATAACATCATCAAACTATGCAGCTAGTAAAAGGTGGAGAAAGCCAGTGACCTTCCATTATACCCCATTGCCTCTCTACTGCGTATTTAAGAAATACCCATAAATATAGAGCACACTACCATGCTGGGAGGGAGGGAGGGAGGGAGGAAGAAAGATAACATTATTCTGGCTGTCTTTTCCTCTGCCTTCCTTTCTGTTCTTTCATAGGTTTTACATGAAAGTAGCATTTGCATTGAAAGTATATTTTTCTTTAAAAATTTTACTTCCATTACTTTTAAAAAGTACATATTGGCTATAGTCATCTACACAAACAAACACAAATAGCTTCCCATAGCTGCAGAAACATTTTTGGCTACATCCAACCAATTTTCAAAGATTAAATAAAAGAAATGTCAAATTCCACTTCTTCTTCATTGAGTTTTGGAAGATTATATTTTTCTAGAAACTTGTCTATTTCACCTAGGTTTTCAAATTTCTTGGCATACAGTTCTTCATAGTAATTTCTTACAATCCTTTGTATTTCTGTGGTGTCAGTTGTAATCTCTCCTCTTTCATTTCTGATTATGTTTATTTGGGTCTTCTCTCTTTTTTTTCTTGATGAGCCTGCTTAAAGGCTTGCCAATTTTGTTTATCTTTTCAAAGAGCCATCTCCTGGATTCATTGATCCTTAGAATTGTGCTTTTAGTCTCTATGTCATTTAATTCTGCTCTGATCTTGGTTATTTCCTTCCTTCTACTTGCTCTGGGTTGTCTTTGTTGTTGTTCCTTGAGTTCTTGTAGGAGTAGAGTTAAGTTGTTTGTTTGAGATGTTTCTATCTTTTTTAGGTAGGCCTGTATTGCTATGAACTTCCCTCTGAGGACTGCCTTTGCTGTGTCCCATAAGTTTTGAATCATTGTGAATTCATTTTCATTTGTTTTCAGAAACTTTTTGATTTTTCCCTAATTTCATTATTGCCCCATTCATTTGTTTAATAGCATGCTATTCAATCTCCATGATTTTGAGGATTTTGGGTTTTTCCCCTTGGGGTTGGTTTCTAGTTTCAGTTCCTTGTGGTGAGAGAAAATGCTTGGTATGATTTCAATTTTCGTGAATTTGTTGAGGCTAGTTTTGTGTCCTATCATGTGGTCTATCTTTGAAAATGTTCCATGTGCATTTGAAAAGCATGTGTATTTAGTTCCTTTGGGATGAAGGGCTCTCTATATATCAGTAAAGTCCATTTTGTCTAGAGTGTTGTTCAATGCCACAATATCTTTGTTGATATTTTATTTAGAAGATCTGTCCATTTTTGACAGTGGGGTGTTAAAATCCCCTACTATAATTGTGTTGCTGTCAATATCTTTCTTGAAGTCCTCTAAGATTTTCTTTATGTATTTAGGTGCTGCTATGTTGGGTGCATATATATTTACAATGTTTATGTCTTCCTGGTGGATTCTTCCCTTGAGTATCATGAAGTGACATTCTGGATCTCTCTTTATGGCCCTTCTTTGAAGTCTATTTTGTCTGATATGAGTATTGCTACCCTGGCTTTTTTTTTTTTTTCAAATTCCAAATGGCATCCACCAATCTAATGTTTACTCACTTTCTCTTCTAGAAATTGGATTAATTGATCTGGATAGCTCAGGTAGTCTGGGCAGATAATCTGGACAGCTCCATTTTTCATAGAAAATCTGAATATATAACAACTGTCAATATATTTTAGCACAGTAGGGAAAGCATTTTTTCCGCAGTCAGTTGTTATAAAGTCTCTCATTTTCCTTTCAAATTTATTAATTGAAGAAACTTATAAAGTAATTTCAGATAAAAATTCTGTCCAAACTGGAAACTATTCCAAAATATCTAGAAGGTTGAATTTGGAAGTCTCACATCTCTGAGCTATTGTGAACTCACTCACTTTCTGAGCAATCTGTAACTGAAAAGGTTCCAACAATATTAACATTGCTGCATCTTCCAGAATGTCAAACTTTATATATATCCATTATTTGTGATTAAATATTCAGATAAAATTAAGTGCAACATAATTCTCCCTATCCATCTCTGCTTTTTAATTGATGACAGTTACTGAGGGGAGCAAACATCATCCATTATTTATCAAAATAGCTAATTCAAGACTTTTGACAACTTTGGCTAGTAAATACATTCTCAGCTTCCCTATACCCTGGAGTGTAAACTTATTCAGCAATCCTCAGTATTAACCACTACAAGAACCAGTTATTCTCTGCTTATTTACAGACACTAGACACCTCGGTAATGATTCATATTCACAGACCATCCTTTCACCCTAATTCACTATACCTGCCATTGAACTCAATCAGATGATATGTTCATTTCCGATAAAAATGAATTTGTTGAATTTGATAGGGACTGCATGTGTGTGCCTTGGGCAGACTTCCATGCCCTATGCATTGAAATGTGTTCCTCCACGCTTCTGTGCAAGACAAAAGGTGCACCTGCTATTTTCAGATCTCAGAACAGCAGATTGAATTAGAGCAGTTTAATAAGTTGTACTTTCACTCTTTGTGCTTATGGTAGATTTTTAAAAAATTATCTCTCGCCTATTCCATTATCTCCTTTTCTATAAATCATGGCTGTTTTTGAATAATTTTTCCCATTTCTATGATTACATATTTGGAGAAATGGAAGGAGCGAGGCAGACAAGACACTCTTGTTCAGGCAAAAATGTATTTCCATCTTTCCTCCCACTTCTACTTCACAAAGGCCAGCATTCATCTCTCAAGGACCAGCCTGGTTACTTAGTCACTTTTCATCCACTTGCCTAACCCTATTTTAGCCAGGACCAAGCCTAGCTCTTTATCGTATGCTTTCAGCCAACCTCACCAACCCTCAACAACTTCCCAACCAGTTACACAGAAAGCTGAGCACAGCTGGGGCACCTTCCTTTTTCCTTGACCTCAGTCTCTTTCCTAATCCTCTTACTACAGTTTTATTCTGTTAACATCCTAGATGCATCACTCCCACCTTACATTTGTGTTTTCCCATTCAAGATGAGGGCTACTCATGGAGCAGGTACACTGTCTATTACTAGAAGCCAACACCTCATTGAAGTTAATGGAATAACACCTCAATTTCTGACATGGATCTAATGCAGAGGTTAATATGTCCTAGATTCAGGTATATCTAGATTCGAAGGTTAGATGTGCCTTGGGCAAGCCATTTAATTTTTCTTTCAATGTTTTGTAAAAATGGGTGAATAATAGTGCTGCAATTGGGGGGTTATGAGAATAAAAGGATATCATCTATGCAAAGCAGAGTGCCTGGTGCACAGTAAGAGCTCAGTGCATTGAAGCCATTGATTTCTGTCTCTGCCATCATACTCTGCCCATCTGTGAGGATGTCCAGTTTCTTGGACATACATATGGCCCAAATGATGACATGGTGGTGCCATGCTGCTTGGGCCTTTTGTTTTACCTACCAGAAGAAACTGTTCTGCCAGGGAAGCATCATGACCAGTTTATCTCCAGGATGACTTTCATGAAGCCATACACAAGGCCAAACATTATCAGCACTCACACTGCCACCAATATCAGAAAGATGTTGCAAAATCTTTACAAATTTCCCCTTGAAAAGCATCCTAGTCATATACATGAGTTATTTATTTATTTTTAAAAGATTTTATTTATTTATTTTTAGAGAGAGGGGAAGGGAAGGAGAGGGAGAGAAACATCAATGTGTGGCTGCCCCTCAGGTGTCCACAACTGGGGACCTGGCCTGCAACCTAGGCCTGTGCCCTGACTGGGAATTGAACCAGTGACCCTTTGGTTCATAGCCTGCACTCAATCCACTGAGCTATACCAGCCAGGGCTACATGAATTATTTAACTCAACTACATTCAGAGGAAGCTAAAGGGAGACATCTGATGTAGCTGAAGTAGCGCAAGCTTCAAGGCAAGAGGACTCATTTAGGAAGACAAAGGTCTGGATCTTGAAAGAAAAGATCAAGATAAAAAAGAAATGATTTCCCAAGTAATTAAATGATATGTGTTCCACTTTGCAAGAAAGCAGTTATACCAATGTTTCTACTTTGTTCAAGGAAAGTAGAGAAGCCCTGTTAGAACGTGACTACAACACTAAGGATGTCCAGGAAATGGTCTTAAGTAGAGAAAATAAAAAGTCTCCAGTTGTTGTTTTTGAAGATTGCTAAAGTGGGGCTTCTCAAACTTAATATGCATACAATTCACCTGTAGATCCTGTTAAAATGCAAGTTCAGATTCTAATCCATTAGATTTGAGGTATGGCCCAAGGGTCTCCATTTCTAACAAGCAGGCAAGAACCAGAATTTGGGTACGAAGGCCCTCAGTCACAATGATAGTGCAAAGTACAGGGGAATTAGTTATGTCCAGATTGTTAGACACTAACTTTAACTTCCCTTTACCAAGAAAACTTGGCAAGGGTGACTACACACCCTTGCACACACAGATATGCAGCACAAGTTTTATGAACTCTCTTAGACAATGGGAGCCCTGCTCATCTAGTTACTCATTCTTGCAAGATCGGAGGTTAGAAACACTGCCCAGAGCAAAGCCAGAAGCAACAAGCACAGGCACAGCAAACTAAGGCTCAATTAGCTTTTTTGATTATTATCTATGTTTACTACCTGGAATGGAAGTTGCCATATAGTTGGTGCCAATAATAGTACCTGAATAAAAAAAAAAAGCTGATTGAATGCTGATGAATGTCTAAATAAATACTTCTGAAAATCTGAAAGCTGCAGAGAAAAATCACAAATCAGGTAGATTAGTAATGCTCCAAAATCAAGGTCATCAGACCCAGCTGGGTTCTCTAACCCTTAATCTTACCTGATATTCCTATTCAGGTTATTTTTCTATAAGTCACCATGTCAAATGTAATATCTTCAAACTTGAAAGTCCTGCTCTAACCACACACTCACCCTTTCACAGCAAATGCCCTTGTCTCCTAATCCATAGAGAAAACAGCAGGTACCAGGTGGCTGGCAGCCCCTGAATCTGCACCAGTCCCATTCTTGGTCCCCACCTTGAGAAAGATCATTTTGTCCTGTGCCCTGGGCACCATTCCTGTGTGTCTCAGAAATCTGACATCTGAGATCAAACTTGGTCTCACTTATCATTGATACCTCACTCTCTGTCCACTCCACCAGATTCTTTCCAACCATATTGAAATGTTTCAGACTCTCCCATTTAATATATAAAAGTGAGGCACAAAAGAGGGGAAGCAGAAAAGGTAAAAAAACTAAAAGTTTCCCCCTTCCTGACCAGCCCAACTTCCAGGCCTCATAGTTAATCTTTTCTAGTGTTGCCCACACTCACCTTCCCACTTCCTCACCTCTAGTCTAGTGCTCCGCCCACAGAAATCTGGCTTCTGCCTACCATGCTTCTGCAAAACTGCTCTTGCTCGGGTCACTAATGATCAATCACTACGTTAGTACAGTCATGTGCCACATAAGGGCATTTCAATCAATGAAGGGTGCATAAATTATGGTGGTCCCATAAGATGGAGCTGAAAAGTTCCTATTACTTAGTGATGTCATAGCCACCTTAGCACAATGCATACTCACATGTTTGTGGTGATGCTAGTGAAAACAAACCTACTGCTCTGACAGTCATATGAAAGTATAGTACATACAATTATATATAATATATGATATTTGATGATAATAAACAACCACGTTACTGGTTTACATATTTACTATACTATACCTTTTATCATAATTTTATAGTGTACTCTTCCTTATTATTATTTTTTAAAGCTTGCTGTTAAACAGTATGCCTTATTCCCTGGTAGAAGCCTTACACATCTCCTGCTTACCTCATCTCTTGATTTCATCATGTGTCTTGGGCTCGATTTGATCTTGTGTTGTGCATAGTAACATGCAGTACAGGTTCACAGCATAGACCATACCATATAGGCTAGGTGTGTAGGGGGCTATGCCATCTAGATTTTTGTGAGTGTGATGTTCCCACAATGACAAAATCGACTAATGATGCATCTCTCAGCATGTATCCCTGTTTTTAAGAGAGACATGATTAAATCCAATGCACAGCATGCTGTCGAGTAATGAGTTAAAAATCTACATAACTGAGGTCAATCTATTGCAGTCAGTGAAGAGATCAGTTTGTAAAACTGTAATCTTGCTCCAGGAACAAGCATAGAGCACCAGGCAGTTTGCCCCCTAGCTTCAGACTTGCAAGAGTGTTTGAAAGGATATGAAGATATTTTTTTAATCAGAATTTGCCCAGAGGGGAGAAGTCCCTTGAGGACATCACTTCTTTATCTCCGAAAATTCTTTTCTTGACTCAAATTATAGGCTCTCAGAATATACTGTGGATAACCAGGCTTGTAACTAGATGGGAAAAATGGTTTTCTTTTAAAATTGAGATCTTTGGTTTATCTCTCCATTTCAAACATCAACAGATAGACATTCATCCTTTCTCAAAATTTTGCTAAAAATCTTTTTTTCTTGCTGTAAGGTCAATATTTTCCTGTTTGACTGAAAAATCTGCCGTATTCAACTGGATGTAAGAATATTTGTAGAAACTTCCAGTTCACTTGGCTGTTGCTGATGAAGGATTCTGAGCTTATAGCTACATGATCCTTTCAACAAAAGTTTGGTGTATATTTCCCCCAAACTTCAGTTCTTAATCTTCCCTCATAGCCAAGTACCTGTGTTTCAATCAACATTCTGAGTAATAGTGCTGCTGCAGGAATAACATGTGATGCCACTTGCATTCTGATTACCTGTGACATTTGTTCTTTTGGAGAGATTTCTCCCAGAAGATTTTTTCCCAAAAGAGAAGTCAGGAATCTATTTGCTGCACAGGTTAAACACAAAGAGTTGAAACCTCAGGGATTATTGTATGTTTGGTTTGATTCTCAGGCAGAGAAAACTGACAGGGTCACATCACCAGATGTGTGTTTTGTTTTCTTTTTCAATTTGATAAGTTTTAAATAATTTAAAAGTATATACAGTATATAAAAGTATACATATATACAGTCAGACACTGTTGTTCTTACTTCATCTTGATGAGTAAAATGCCCTTTTAAAATGTAGTCATTTAACCCTATCAGCTAAGGCTTGCCTCTAAAACATACTCGATCGACTAAATCTTTCAAGCAGTGAAGTGTAAATGTCATTCTTGGCTGAAGCAAGGTCAGCACCCTGTGTACCACTCCCTGAAAATGCTCCTAGGTGCAGAACTCTAACCAGGGAAGTTGCAGGGGGACACTGACTCTGCTCTAAGGGTAAGACATTTAAACTAAAGTGACTGACATCAATAGGTTTCAACACTTCTTTCTTTTCAGAGCATCCTGGCTGCCTCATAATAGAATGGTTTGAAGGCAGAGAAATTCTGAGTTTGTCAACCAGTTTCTTGCATTCCTCTGTGTTTCCATAGCACTCCCTGCATGCTGTTAATATAGGACTAATCTTATTGCACTGTTCTGACTGGTTTTCTAATCTGTGTACCCAACTGGATAGAATTTCCCTGAGCCTGAGAAACCATGTTCTGTTCATCTCTGAATAATATTTACTTTTAAAAAAGATTCCTGTTAAGATTTTTTGAAAACAGCAAATTATTACTTCGGTTTGTATGCTTTAAGGAAAAGACATCCTATAATTCAAAGTATGTTGGAATTCTATAATTGTGGCTAATTTGGTGAAGTACTTGATTGATACATGTTATTTGACTAAATGAGTACATGTCTAGAAAATATTTTTATGAGATTTCAATGGTGAAACCAAAAAGCCAATTTAGCTCTAATTTACAGTGTTTGTTTGTTTAGCAGTAATGCAGCTACAACTGAAAATCTGTACCCTCTGTTACCAAAACACAATTTTACTTTTGAAATGTATCTGTTGAATCCATTTTAGCTGGTTTAAATAGAGAAAGATTCATTACAAGGCATTAGCTAATTTGAAGAATTTCTGGGGCAATCAAGGAGCCAAGCCTGGATGCTCTGTTGTCAGCACTAATAATGCAGCCGGACAGTGAGGCACCACATCCTGAGATTTCACTTCCAGCAACTCTGTTGTAGCTTCCACCTACTGCTCAGCATTTAGGGACTACAGGTAGAAGGCATTAAATATCTATCATAGTTTCCTCAGAAGAACAAAACCAGGCATACAGCCATCACCTTACAATGCCTACTTCATCATTCCAAATGCAACTTTCAGCCAGAACCTGGGTTCTCTAGCTGCATGAAAGGATAGAAGACTTCTTACTCCATCTCTCACTCCTTTCTTTCCTCTCTTCCTCCCTCCCTTCTTCATTCTTTTTTTTTTTTAAGTTTTCCATTTTCTATCACATAAGACACATTAGCAAGAAACTAGAGTGACTGTTTGGTGAGCCAATTTATAATATCTGCTATAGAAACAAAGGGATAAAAAAATCTCATCCTCTGCAGATGAGATCTACAGACAGTATCTGCTTCATGGGACAACCTGTAACATAACACCAGACCCTCCATTTGCTTTCAAGATACATTAGGCAGATTTGATATATTGAGAAAAATGCAAACAAAACTGGAAAATAAAGATGAATTTCTTTAAATAAACTTATGTTTTTGTGTGCTGATATTTTTTTCCTTTTAACTGTCTGTACATGTTCCTTGACTATTTTTAAGTGGCCCTTGACCATTTTTTCTTATTGATGAAAAATTTTATGTTAGGAGAAATCAGCCTTTCTTATATGTAATATGTGTGGCAAAGATGTTTATCCAATACATTATGTGTCTTTAGACAGATTGTGGCCTGTGTGTATATGAAAGAATTTCACCATATTAATAGGAATACCAATGTATTTGTAAAGACATGAAAACCAGCAAATTAATATTAGTAAGCAAACTGTATTTTTTTATAGCTCTCATACTTGACTGGTAGCCATTTGAAAAACACCTGTTAAATTGGATTTCTTTATTGGATCACATCAGGTGTAATTATTTATCCCATCAACACCATTATCCAGAAAAATGGCTTCAGGTTGAAATTTATGATTTACAAGTGAAAACTAACTTCATACGATTAGCAGGCTAGGTGCTGACATGAATAGCTGCTGAGCATGTGGTAGGACCTCATTAATGTATTTCTAATGAATTACTGAATGTAATATTGCAAGCATGGATAGATGAATTATTATTGAAGACAATGATGGTGATCCTGTATTCCATTTAGAAATCTTAATCTAGCTTTCCAGTTAAAAATAAAGTTATTGAAAACATTTTGCGTAGTGTCTGTCTCAGAGAAGAAAATAATAAAACCACAGTCAAATTTCCATGTTATCCAATGCTGAATATTCTTCTGAAGCTCAACATTTATTCTGATGCTATAGACTTAGAATAAATTGTCATAAAAATACATTTAGCTTTAAAAGTTGTGAAAATGCTTTGAAAAAAAGAGCTAAACTGAACTAATACAAGGAGAGACCATATTGCAACCACTGTTACCACTAATGATGTCATTAATAGCAGGCCTTAAATATTAGAGGAGCCCTGGTTTTTAGAAACAAAGAGGAAGGAACAGGTGAGGGTGGAGCAATCACAGCACCTTTGCCCTGGCTTCAGGAAGAAGGTGGTGTGCTCCACTGGAACAAGAGACTATGGAGAAATAACACAGAAACAGAGACTCTGCTCACTTCCCAGAAACATCTGAGGAGAGCACACAGTGATCTACATACCTGGCAGTGACAGCAAGTGAATGAATAACTGAGGAGTAGAGAAGAAGGGGTCACATTTATTAGAGAAAGCATGGTGGCTCGTATGGGGAAGGTGGATGCAGCATTCCCAGCCATGCAGGGGTAAGTCAGGGGAATAATTTGTAAACCATGTACAAATTAAGATGACAGCATTGAGGAAGAGGAAGGGAGATAAGACATGTAAGAATCCATCTGTTATGGATAGTGCCAAAAAGTAGACTTTGAAGTGTTGCTACAAATGAAGGGACTTTATGTTGGCATGTGAACAGGTAAAAATGATGTGATTACTCTGACATTTCTTTTCATCCCATCAGAATTGTTGTATAAAATGTAGGTTTAGGGTCTAATAAAATGGTGGAAATTGTATCTCTTGCTCACTCTTACTCCACAAGATAAAAATGGAACAACCTAGAGTAGTACTGGGTTCACCAAAAACTTTATTTGTTTTTTTTTCATAAGATGGCTTCAGTGGCACTTACTTGTCTTTAACTTCATTTAAAACAACTTTGTTAGATTGTATTGTGACAGCTGTCATATCAACATGCATTAAAAAACTTATCAAAATTGGTGAAATTGCGTAGCCATTTTAATATTGAATATGGAAGAAAATAAGCAACATTTTTAGCATATTATGCTTTATTACTCCAAGAAAGGTAATAACATAACTGAAACACACACACACACACACACACACAAAAAAAAAAAAAGACTTGTGCAGTGGATGGAGAAAGTGCTGTGACTGATCGAACGTGTTGAAAGTGGTTTGCGAAGTTTTGTGCTGGAGATTTCTTGCTGGACGATGCTCCATGATTGGGTAGACCAGTTAAAGTTTATAGTGATCAAATTCAAGTATTGAGAACAATCAACGTTATACCACTGAGGAGATAGCCAACATCAAAATATACAAATCAATAAAGTTACTAGTGAAAATGAAAAAATATGTCTTTCATTTTATGGAAAAAACTGGATAGACTTTTTGTAAATCATGGCTGTCATTAAGCAGCCCCAGGGGAGTTTCCCGGTGGGATGCACACTACTGGAGTAGATTATGCAAAGATAAGTTTCTCAGGCTGCGTCTGAGAGGGGGCAGCAAATCAGCAAGACCAAAGCTTCTACTTTTTAAGGGCCAGGTTCATCCTGCATTTGAGATGGAAGAGCCAGCTGCTCTTAAAATGGTCTCAAAGAGAACTGACAGGCAAATTTAGATTATGCAGTGTCCTTGCAAACCAGAAGCTCTGAAGTTCTGTTGCCTGTGCCCTGTGGTCAATGTCAGTCTGACTCTGCAGAAAGCTAGTCCTTCTATCCTGTGGCATGATACAAACCATAAAATTCAACAGGGAGGGCACTAGGCATGCTACCAGGGGATGTTTTGAGCATCATATGCTTTTTTAATTCATGGATTAAATACACAAGTAAAATAGAACATAGAAAATTAGGAATTTACCCAAGCCTTTCACTGGAAAGAAAATAAAGGCCTCTAAGAATCTGCTGATTTTCATTTCATTACCAAATATATATTAAATGATAACAATGTGCTAGGTATCATATTGTGCTGGGGATATTGCAGTGAACAAATCAAAGTTTCTGCTCTCACAAAACACACATCCTAGAATTTACAAATGAAACTAACCAGCATGAGTCTGATAAAACCATGCATCAATCTGAATAACTGTATTCAAAATGAACAAGAGTATTATTGAAGACATGCAAGCCAGTATATAAATATCTTCCAAGTGGTTTCCCAAAGGTGTTCTTACAGTCACCTGATGCACAGCCTTCCTGGGCCCCCTCTCCCCTCCTTCCAGTGCATCTTCCTCTCACTTCCCTAGGAGGCCCTCATGTGACCACATGCAAAGCCTCCAGTGATGGGGGTTTAATGAATTGTTTCTTATACATAAGGAAAAAAACCACTTTGCTGCAAGTCACAGCATTTAGACTAGAGTTCATGTGAACTGTATTTCTTTTCACACCATTATTGTTAATTCAGTGGACTTTGGAGCTTTCATATCTACAGATTATTTAAACATGGTTCTTCCTTTCAAGCACACAAAAAGTGATTTTTTAACATTTCTCTGTTAATGCCTCCTAAAAAAGTGCCCACAAACTACTCATTCATAAATCACTCCGTTTACAACAACAGACATAGATTTATTCTCATAACAGAGAACTACAAGTCTCAATCCCTTTCACACTGAGGTCTCAAATAGATAGAATGGCTGCTTTTGTTTAATGAATTTAGTAAAGTTTTAGTGTCTTTTTCAGCTAGATAGCTTTAGTAGAATTGTCATTACACATCATATACAGTTTACATTTCACAAATATTTGGACACAATTTTAAAACCCAAAAAGCTGGAGATATGGAGACCAATTTAGGAACATGTATTGAAATAAATATTGATACATAATGCAGACACTTGACACAGATACCCAAGTTTTTATGTAGTACAGAAGGAATGTGAAAATTACCAGATTATATAGTTTAGGCTAAAAGGTATTCATGTTTATTTTCTTTGTGTTTTACTTGAATAGATGAGAAAAAAGTTAATTCATTATCTGCTTCTAAGAATTACAAAAATAATTCATATCAATCTCAGCTAATACCATAACAATTCAAATAACAATTCTGACATGGACTTTTAAAAGGTAGAAAAACAAATTTTCCACCATTCAATTGTGTACAATTTCTACTCAAGTCTACTGGCAGCAAAGCCAGAGCTGAGCATAAGTGTGTGCATCAGGCTGCAGCTACCCTGGGGTAATACTGTGGCAGAACTCCACAGTATTTCAGAGGGGTGTGCATGTGTGTGTGTGTGAGATACATTTTTTTCCCTAAAAAAGGAAGCATTTACCTCATGGTTACATTTTAAAAAATAATTACTGAGCAAGTTTATAATCCATGAAAATCATTAATTGCAAAGATACATTAAGTAATTTTACTCCAGTAGTTTGTCTTTCACTCGTATGAAACCAGAGAGCTAGTACCAGAAATCAAGGACTAGATGCCTACCGGAGTAATTTCATAAAACTATTTAAATGCATCACTGGAATAATTATAGTATTTTACTATATTTAAGTTTTTACTATTTTACCCATTTCTCATTTAAGAATAATTACTTTATTTGTACTATAAAGCACAGATTCTAATCAGTAAAACACTCCAAAATTTTAGCTTACCTATAAATTGGACAAATTCATGGTATCTTAACTGTTTCTAGAATAATGTTTTACACCCTGGTTCACTAACTTTGTACTCTCATATTGGGCATTTGACATATATTAGGTACTCAAAAGTCGTTAAGCATGGGAATGAAATAGTACAGCCACGTTATAAGATATTTTGGCAGTTTCTTACAAAACTAAACATACTCTTCTTATAAGATTCAGTAATCATGCTCCTTGGTCTATACCCAAATAAACTGAAAACTTATATCCACACAAAACCTGCACACAAATGCCTCTAGCAGCTTTATTCATACTTGTCTAAACTTGGAAGTAACTCAGAGGTCCTTCATTAGGTGAATAGGTTACTGTGGTACATCCAGTCACTGCAATACTATTCAGTGCAAAAAAAAAAGAGCTATCAAGCCACAAAAACATATGGAAGAACCCTAAATGTGTATTGCTAAGTAAAAGAAGCCAATCTGAAAAGGTTACATACTATATGATTCCAAGTACATGAGATCCTGGAAAAGGCAAAATTAAAGAAAGAGTAAAAAGATCAGAGCTTGCCAGTGTGGAGGAAAGGGATGAATTAAGTGGAAAATGGGGGATTTTTAGTAAAACTCTTCTGGATAACACTATAATGGTAGATAAACATCATTATACATTTATCAAAATCCACAGAATTTATAACACAGAGAGCTCTAATGTAAAGTATGGTCTTTAGTTAATGATATCAGTATTAATCTATAAATTATATCAAATGTACCACACATACATGAGGTCAATAACAGGGAAACTGGAGGTGAGAAGATTTATATGAGAAGCATGTACTTTACATTCAATTTTTCTGTAAATCTAAAACTCCTCCCCCAGAAAAATAAAGCCTATTGATTTAAAAATTGAGTAGTATGGACATTTTGATGATGTTAATTCTTCCAATCCATGAACACGATGTATGTTTCCATTTGTTTGTGTCTTCCTTAATTTCTTTCTTCAGTGTTGTATAGTTTTCTGAGTACAGGTCTTTTACCTCCTTGGATCAAAAAACCATGGTACATTTACACAATGAATTCTATGCAGCAGAAAGAAAGAAGGAGCTCCTACCCTTTGCAACAGCATGGATGGAACTGGAGAGCATTATGCTAAGTGAAATAAGCCAGGCGATGAAAGACAAATGCCACATGATCTCACCATTAACAGGAACCTAATCACCAAAACAAACAAGCAAGCAAAGTATAACCAATGACACTGAAATTGAGAACAGGCTGACAGTGATTAGAAGGGAGAGGGGAGGGGATAATGGGGGAAAGGGTAAGGGTTTGCAGGAACAATTATAAAGGTCAAATGGACAACAACAAGGGGGAGTGGAAATGGGGGAGGGAGGTGGGGAGGGCTGGGGTGGTGGGGAGGGGTGGAGGGAAAAGGCAGAAAAGTGCACTTGAACAACAACAAAAATAAAAATAAAAATAATAATAAAACATAAAAATAAAATAAATAAATAAAAATTGAAAAAATGTATAAAGTTGTTAAAGGAAGATGTACTGAAATAAAAGAGCCGAGGATCAAAGGAGCATTCACCACATCCTACTGACTTGAAGGGCCTGCCTATTCTAGGAATGTTCCCTCATCTATAGAGGTCTTTTCCAGGTTGTAGTTCACCTACCTATAAAGAGGATGGAAGTTCATTTCCTAAAGTAAAAAAGGCAAATCCTATTGAGAGCTGAAACAGCATCCAGAGGGAAGGAAATCAAGGAAAGGGGGGCACTGAATTTACAAGCAAATATCTTTTAGGCTGAACAAGAAACCTATATATGAATAGCAGTCAGTCACCTTCAACTCAGGAGGTTAATCAGCAGGCTCATTACCAGGAATCCCTAATTAACTTCTGTGAGGGGAATTTCCCAGCTAACTGGTGTTGACTATAACAGCAAACCCTGCTTTCCACACACACATCTGTTAATACACTATTGTAAAAGTTCAAGGTGGTTATTATGGAGTTGTCACAGGCCCATTAATTATCCACTATACTGTATTTAGCTTTACTCTGGTAAATCTTTTTTAATTATATAGCCTGCACTTACAGAGCATCCATATTTAACATGCTCCCAACTCTGTTTATGTTTATGTCTTTCCCAATAGCTCATTAAATAGAGTTCTTAACCAGTACTATCAGAATCTTTAGTGAGAACCAGCCAAGCCCACTAAAACTGCTTTTATTTCATTCCCTCATAACACAGCATTTTAAATTTCCAAATATTTTTTAAGTTCTCCCCCACCCCCCACACACACTGCACACTTCTTTTCTCTGTCTCTAAAACATGCAGGAGGCTTCCTTCTCCATTATTTCCAGACTGTCAATCTTCCCCACTGCTACCACACAATTGAGAATACTTTCTGAAGGTGTTCCCAGAGTCTCTGTTAACCAACAGAGTCAAGTCCAGAATCCAGAGGAAAGCACTGAAAGCTCTGGCTGGTTTGGTCCCAAACTCACAACTTGCTTGCTGACATTCTTTCCCTCACAACTTCCACTTCAGTCCTTTATAGAACACAGCATAAAGTACGTCTGTCCCTATTCTTTCTGCTTGAAAGTTTCTTAGGTCCCACTCACATGTTACTCCCTCCTGAAATTTTCCAGACAGATATCCCCCATCCCTACCCTACCCTCCCAGACAATTTGGTTCCTGCCACTGTTGGTGATGCTTGACCCTCTGAGGCATAAACAGGTATAAGTGAGAGACAGGGGGTGCATTTCATGAACCTTGGTGGGCTCAGAACCTGCAAACAGTGGATGTTTGGTAAATATTTATTACATAAATGAATGAAGGCATTTTCAATCCAGACTTTCTGAGTTTAATTACATCATCTCTGATTTTTCCAGCATACCCTAATTTCTACATAAACACATGATCAGGTGAATACACAGAAGAAAATCATGAGAAAAATAACAGCAGTATAGATATACATGTTTCTTTTAGCATATAACTTGGGATAAAATATCCAGTAAATCAGAACCCATTTAATGTTATAAACATTAAAAACATTTGGAAATTACTAAGTCTCTTTGGAAAAACTATATTTTGCAAAGATGCCACTGAATTAAAAAGAAAAATATTACACATTTTTCATGGAATGCCACCAAAAAAAGTTATAATAAGACTGCAGTTGGAAAGTCTTTCCAAAGCAAATCATCCACTTTGGGAGAACATCTTTCAAAGAGGCACAGGGCAATTCTTTTGACTTTTTGAAATGAACATTTAGATTATGAATCTAAAAATTTGAATTATGTGCATTTAAGAGTGAATATTTTAGCTGTGCCTGATTCAGAAAATTTTGATTTGTGTGCCTTTAAGAATGAATTTTCTAGCAATTGAATATGCTGGACTATCACAGAGTTGATTCCCTGAGATAGGTTTTAGGAGTTCAATTTGAATTTATGTCACGTAGATGTAAATCCTGCTGGCCTCAGAGGGAAAGATGTGACTGAAAGAGGTGCTCTGCCTTGCATGCTTGTGGATGAATTCTTAATTCATAAACAGATGTGGGGTACAATTATAGTATATGCAAAGCATGACTGCATGCAAAGTGAGGATATAAATATGGGTTAATTACACACTATTCATATGGGAGTGGAGTCTACTTAATATTCCTTAGTGTCATGAATTCCCAACGAAAATAACATGCATTTTATCAGAAGGTATCAAAAGAAAGTGATACATTATAGATAAAATTAATCCATAATTTTTGCATTTGAAGTTTGGTGTAAAATATCAGTCTCCTGAGTAGTTTATCAGAAACGTAGCCCAGGTCAATAAAACACAAATATTGTTACCTAAGTAGATATTCAATGAGGTATATAAAAAGAGCTAATATGCTCTATTTACATACCATGTTTCATAGAATTATAGATCTGGGAGGGCCTTTAGATTACAGGATGTCCCCCACCACCATTTTATAGTTGAGAAGCTTCAGCGGATTCTGACCTCCCTTTGTTACATATGCCTTTCCCTTTCCTGGTAGTCAGAGGAAAACCCCGTCATTGGACTTAACCAATTCCCACTGATGCCACGGTAAAATCGAACTCATTGCAGTTTTCAGCACAGGTGCCATCTGAAAGGTCAAGAAATGTTTCTCCAGGTGATTCTCTTAGATTTCTTAAGGAAGACAAAGTGGGAAAGGCACAAGATTTGGAAACTGAAGTCATGAATGTGAATGCAGACACTTGCTGCTTAATAGCTGTGCACACTTGGGCAAGTCTCCTACCTTCTCTGAACCTCAGTCATTTCATCTTAAAATGGTAACAAAATATATCTACCTTGAGAGGCAGATGAGAAGATTGGATGGTTTAGTATGAGTGAATGTGCTTGGCTAACTATGATGGCACTTACAAAGATTTAGTCTTTACTGTCATCATTAAATACTATTTATTAAACCACCAAATAAGCTCAGTATGCCTTTAGGCCTTAAGCAAAGCGGGAAATGGAAGAAAAGGGCTTTACTCACACTGAGGGTTTTATCTCTCAGAGTCCATTTTTATCAGTAGGTAATCTTATTCACAAAATCCATCTAGTTGACCTGCCTCAACAGTGAAACTACTCACTGTGCTTTCCCTGGAAACTGCTAGGAAAGTCTTATCTTAGTGCTTTGAAACAATTTACTCTGGATTTCCCTCTTGTCCCTTCTGAGGAACTGAGCTCTAACATTATCTAGAGCAGCTCTATCCCATAGAAAAATAATGCAATCCATATATGAAATTTTAATTTTCTGGTAGTCACATTTAAAAAGTAAAAAAAAAAGCAAAATTAATCATATATTTTACTTAACCCAATATATCCAAAATATTATTGGTTCAACATGTAATTAATATAAAAATTATCAAAGAGATATTTGTCATCCTCACCCCTTTTTTGCCTAACATAAGTCCTCAAAGTCCCCTAGGTATTTTACACTTACAACACACTTTAATTGAAAATACCCAGATTTCAAATGCTCAATAGCCATGTGTAGCTAGCAGCTACCATATTGAAAAACCATGCAGGCCGAGAGGCTGTCAGGATGACCACACCTACTGATAGAGCAAATATAAAAATTAACTTAGTAACTCTCCATGGAAACACTTAAAAACACTAAAGGAAATAATCACATCCTAGCACATAGATGGGGGAAGAGCCCTAGCAACAAAAGTGACAGCATAGCAACACCAGCTATTGTACAAAAGGGAAATTAGAAAACTACTACTTTGAAAAGAAGCACTTCTGGGAAGGTCATCTTTTTCTATTTTGTTAGTGCAAAATAAGAAAACTATACAAATATACATTGTATAAGGCACCTTTTTATTATCTCTTCATTCTATAATATAAACACTGACATATTTTGTCACACTGTTTAATCTTAATATTTCTCACTTAAGAGGATAAATGTACAATTTAGGATGATTTTAGGATGAAACATAATATTTTTTCCCATGGTATAGTCTGCCTTCTTGGCCTCATGGGTTTCTGTGAGGAGCTGAATTGCATGGAGCAGGGTGGGCATTAGAAATTCTCCCATATTATTCTATAAAAAATATCCTGCCAACATTTGACCAGGGCCTGCTCTTGCAGACCTTGAGGCCTCGTAACATTTTCTTCTATTCCTTCCTTAGTTCTTTTTTCCTAATGTAGATACAGAGGCTCCTTGATCTATCACACTAAAGGCAAGGGTGAGGTATGTCCATCTGCCTGACCTCCTGCTCCACTAACCCTCACACCCAAAGGTAGAATGGCCTTTATGCTGCATACTCATGGCAGCTTTTTTTTCAGAAAACTATGAAGGAGGATGCCACAACCAGCCCAGCTCCCCCTCTCTGAGCAAAGACTTCAATCCTTACATCTTGATAAGGGCTGCCAGTCCTGCAGTACTCCCCTCATTCTCTATCCTTGGTATCTGATTACTCTGAACCCAGTACTTTGCTTACTGCCCACCTACATTGAGAAGTTCTGGTCTTCCTCTTACCACCAACTGTCTACTCAATCCCAATTGACAGAATAGTACAAGGTCTGAGTACAGTGTAAAACGATGAGGTGAGCAGTTGACATGATGGGTTATTTTCCTACAGATCAGTTGTGAACAATAAAACCATAAAGTCATAGATTTTTAATTAAAAATTACTAAAATCTTTCATTTTCTTTACCAATGGAAGACATTATAGTTTTCCTTGTAGTATTGCCTATAAGAAGGTTCCTTTGTGTATATGTGTGTCTACCTGCTACAGTTTCTAAGCACCAGTCCTTGCACCATATTGGGTGAGCTAACTTTGGTGAAAAAGCCAGTTAAAATGTCAGGATTAGCCATATTTTCCATTAATGTCCAGCTCAATAAGCCTACCCTCACCATTGCAGCTGAAAGGGATTACTCCCTCTTCTATAGCAGAGCAGTTGCTACTCTGCTTCTCAAACTTTAATATTTGTCTTTTTTATGCTGATGAGGTCCTCACTAATTTCTTTGAGCATCCTTATAACCAGTGTTTTGAACTCTGCATCTGATTGATTGCTTATCTCCATTTTGTTTAGCTCTTTTTCTGGTGTTTTTGTCTATTCTTTCAATTGGGCCATGTTCCTTTGTCTCCTCATTTTGGCTGCCTCACTTTGTTTCTATGTATTAGGTAGAGCTGCTATGAGTCACTGTCTTGGCAGTGTGGCTTAATGTAGTAGGTCCTGTAGGGTCCAGCGGCACAACCCCTCCTATCACTCAAGCTGGGTACTCAAAGTGTGTCCTTCATGTGGGCTGAATACACCTTCCTCTTGTAGTTGAGCCTTAGTTGCCACTGGCAATGGGAGGGATTTACCCTGGCCAGTGAGCTGCAACAACTTTCTATGACCACCTAACACCAACCTCCACCCTCCCTGGAGGATCAGCTGTGCAGTGGCAAGGTGGTGGTGCTCTTAAGTGGTCTGTAGCTGTCCAATAAGCACACAGGCTCTGGGGATTCCTGGGTGGTGCAGACCAAGGTCAGTTCCCACTTATGTTTTGCCTCAGGCCACTCTGCCAGGGCTATAAAGCCATCTGAGATGGCTGCTACTCATGCGGGGCTTAGAGATTCTCAGGCGAAGCCAAGATGTGAATCTAGGCTGGCTGCTGCTAGTGCCAGGCCTGGCACCACTTAGTAAGAGGTATAGAGGCTGGATGCTCACTGAGATCAGTGGTTGCTTGCTTGAGAAGATTTAGGAAGTTGTGAAGCATGATCCAAGATTAGCCATTCATATGGAAAAGTCTCTGTTAACAGCTTGGGTGGGCCCATAAGTTGGGTGGGAAAGAGTCTTAGGGTGTCTCAAGGGCAGGGCAAACAGTGTTAGCCAGGTTGATAGAGTCTCAGTTATGGCACCTGCCTGATGGCTCTGTGGCTCTGTGGGGGGAGCAGTCAGAAAGGAAGGATTCACTAATTGAAATAAAGAACAATTTACAGGGAATCAACAGTAGAGTAGATGAAACTGAGAATCAGATCAATGATTTGGAATGTAACAAAGCAAAAAACAACCAATCAGAACAAGAAGGAAAAAGAAAAAAAAAAATAAGGATAGTGTAAGCAACCTCTGGGATAACTTCAAGTGTGCCAACATTTGCCAGAAGGAGAAGGGAAAGAGGAAGAAAGTGGAAATTCATTTGAAAAAATAATGAAAGAAATCTTCCCTAATTTGGTGAAGGACATAGACATACAAGGCCAGGAAGCACAGAGAGTCCCAAACAAGATGAAAGCAAAAAGGCCTACTCCAAGACATACCATAATTAAAATGTCAAAGGTTAAAGATAGAGAGAGAATCTTAAAAGCAGTGATAGAAAAGAAGTTAATTGCCTACATGGGATTTCCCATAAGACTGTCAGCTGATTTCTCAAAAGAAACTTTGCAGGCTAGAAGGTACTGGCAAGAAGTACTCAAAGTGATGAAAAACAAGGACCTACAACCAAGATTACTCTATCCAGCAAAGCTATCATTTAGAATGGAAGGCCAGATAAAGTGCTTCCCAGACAAGGTGAAGCTCAAGGAGTCCATCATCACCAAGCCATTATTATAAGTAATGTTGAAAAGACTTATTTAAGATAAAGAAGAAGATCAAAACTATGAACATTAAAATGGTACTAAATGCATAACTATCAACAATTAAATCTAAAAAACTAAGCAAATAAGCAGAACAAAAACAGAATTATAGAGGATTGCTGGAGGGAGTAGGGGGTGCTGGGTGGAGAGGGGCAAAGGGGGAAAAATTGGGACAGCTATAATAGCATAGTCAATAAAAATAAAATAAATAAAAATTAAAAAATCCACAAGCTGGCAAAAAAAATTTTAATATGTGTACTAATCCCTTAGGGATTGTGTTCAAATGCAAGCTGTGATCCAGTAGGTTTGGGGTGGTCCTAAGAATCTGCATTTATGAGACACATCCAGGAAATGCTGATACAGATGGAAGCAAATGTTTCTTTGAGTTGCAAGGCAATAGCTCCATTCTCAGCATGTCATCACAGACAGATTTGTGGGTGTGAACATGACTTGCCGCCTTTCCTAGACAGTGAGAGCATATCTTTTTAAAACATGTTCCTTACTATGATTTTAAGCTGATGTGTTGTGGAATCCACAATTAAAAGATTGTCATTGATCACTTATTTTTTTGTCATGCTTTCTCAGCAACTATTAGAGTAACCAAGCAGTAATTTAGACAGTGAGTTATTAATAAATTTGCACATATCAACAGTAGTTGAGTAAGCACCCGCCTTCAATCAAAGCCCTTTGCCCTTTCTGTAGTGGAATGGGAACCTGGCCTCCAGTAAGTAAGGCCTTCAGCCTTATTGTCAATATCTGACCAGGTGGAAATTATGTAATCAGAACATAAATGAAACAAATTTCTTTTTAGTTTTACATTTTGAAGCATGAGCATCAAGATTTGTTTTTGTGAGGGCCTTGAATTCAGATTCTTAGCCATATTTATTGTACTATTAGCAAGGTTGTTTTTAGCCCTCACTTGGATTCCCATTTATGATGACATGCCTTGCTTGGCCTTGCTCCTCTGGCCTCTGACTTCTTGCCTCCTTCTGATCTGTGTGATAACACAGGGCTCTCAGGTCAAACACCGTCAGACTGCAGACCCTACTGTTGCCCTAATATCAAGTTGATCCCATAAACTGACCATTATTACCACAACTTAAGTCATGCTTTCTTTGCCCCTAGAACAAAATCATCTAATGAAAGCTTGGCCCGGCTGTTGAAGTCATGCTTTATGCTTTCCTGTGATTGGTTTTATAATGGGGTCAAAACAATTATCCCACTCCTATACAAAAGATTGAAAATCACCCTCTAATTATGGGATAAAATTCTCCATTTTTGTTAGTTTCTTTAGTGGCTAAATTTTTCCAGCTAATAAATGTATGCCTATCTGCAACACCCTAATCTCCTATTAGTGTATCAGAGAATGGGACTCATAGATTGTAGGGTATCTAGACATGCTTCCTTAATAAAAACTTCAGATTCCCCTTTACCCATTTAATTTAAAACTTCTTTTAAAGTAGGTATATATTGTATTTTTAAATAATTGTAACTATTAATTATTTTTCAGGAGTACACACACAGCTAATATATATGCTGTTATTAGGATAGTGTTATGCTACTTGCTCTTGTCTAGAACTCAGTTTTTCAAACCATATACCATCATTAAATCAGGAGAATTCCCATAGGTCATCTGTGATTGCTACTCTTAATAGTAGTACATCCCCTGGAAAAATGAAATCCTATGGTGCATACTTCCTAATTTATGTTATAATAATAACAGACCTAAGTATTGTAAATCACTTCAGAGCGTCTTCTGGAACTGACCTATATTTTAAAAAATGACTGTTATTAATTTTACTTTTGTAAAACAGGAAATTAATTGAGGAGCCAAAAATCTATCCTGCATTCCTGAAGGATCATTTCCTCACTGTTATGTTGTATTTATACAGTGATTATGCCATGTGAACTAATGATGGACATTATGGGAACCATTTAGTTACTGTTACTGCTAAAATAACTACCTTTGTTTTGGTTATTGACTCTCTGTTCCTGAAAAAAGACATGAAAAGTAAAGAATTCAGCCCCAAACTAATATTATTATTCATGACTATTATCTAAGCTACAAAAAAGAAGAACTCAGACTGCTTTTTACATGGATAAAATCTCAGATTGGTGGTTCAGAAAGGTGACTTTGTCCTTCTTAGATGGAATATACTTGATGGAAAGTCAAATCAAAGTCATCTCAAGTCTTTGCAGTCTCCAATTCACTATAGACCCTACTTTTTCTATATATGTGTGATTTTCTGTTTGATTAATCCTACCCAGCTCACACACTGCCCACTGCTCTGTTTATATAAAGGATTCCTTTGACAGGAAAATAGGGCAAATGCATACATTAAACAAAAAAAAGTAGAACTGATTCAAACAGCCTACTTATGAATCATGAAGATGAGAAAATAGTTGACATGCTGCAGATCATTTTAAAACAAATACTTTTCAATTTAAAAATTTAAAATGTTGTCATAAGGTTGAAAATTGTTCAGCTTCAGGACAGGTCTCTAATATCCTAGAGATCCAGGCAATTCTCACCAAGAAAGGGTAATGTTTCATTCACTTCTTCTAGCTGAGTATAACATATCCCAATTCTTTAACAAGTACAGCCCTGGACACAGGATTTTTGTGAGGAGTTCAAATTTGATTTCTAGTATATTAGATCAGTGACAGTGTGTACAAGCTTTTAATTTCAAAGCAAATCTGGCTCTGACAACAGCCTTCTCATTGACATAATGGATGGTCCTTTTTAAGCCTGTGAAGCATTGTTTCCAGTTGCTAATCATAGCAACCCAGATATGCATATCTTACTACATGAACTACAGACCGTGATTTGTCTCCATGTTAACCCTTCATTAATTTCCCTTGCAATCAGTAATCTGTACCAGTTCCATACATATACTAGACATGGAATTAATGTTTTGTGGGGCTGGGGGTAATGGAGCTACAATACAAACTTTCTTTGAGTAGACAAACACAAGTACCCAGAATACCAAAAATCACTCTGTACATAAGTATATTCTCAGACAATCAAGTATAGATAGGTAGGAATTAAGGAAAAAATATCTATCCACAAGCTTCCCCTCTCTGGCATTTCTATCAGCAAAATCAGGAATGCCAAATTGGGTTTCTAGATGCGTCTCTCTCAGAGGCTAACTGGTATTTTGTAAAATTTAGGAAGTTCCACTTCCCTAATACTAGTAATCTAAAAAAAAAAGAGAGAGTTGGGTGGTCTGTCATATCCTTTCTAGATAACATTGCACTTTTTCTGATTCACTGTACCATAAGAAACTCAAAAAGCAACCGAGTAGTAGCATGTTCAGCTACACTCCTATGAAGAAAAATGAATAATGTCTGGGCTTCATTGACAGGTCAGTAAATATTCATTGAGCATGTATTCCTACATGTGTATATTCCCCACCCACTACAATAATGTGTTGAGGATTTGTCATGGTCTTCCCTTCTGACCAGCCATGTCAACAGTTACAAAGACACAATTATTTAGCTGGAAGGAAGTCACTTAGTGTGGTCATCAGAATGATGCAATGCCATTCAAAAGAGTATTTTCTGTGGAGAATTACCAGATGTGTTTCCCCCTGAAATCCATCTATATATTACAACTATTTTATAAGATTATACCTGGTAAGCAATTTTTCATGACTAACACCATACTGTACCTTATATTTGATAATTCCTGGTTTTGTTTCCATGGGCCTAGTTAGTATGCCAGGCAAATTCTAAAGCAAGTAAAAGAAATGTGCTAGTCTGGTTAGCCAGCAAGTCCATAGAAAGGGGCTCATTCTAGTAATATTATTCAGTGACTGGTACAATTTAAATTCTTAGACTATTTCACTCAAACTATAAAGTATGAAACATTTTTAATAGCAGGTTGTGTACTTGGATGTTCAGACATTAAGGAATTTTCTGTAAGTGACTGAGCAAAGACTTTCAAAGTCACTGACCCAAAGACTGCTGGACATTGTTAAAAAATGATAGCATACATTTGTATAGATATTACTTTCAGCTGCTCTGTGGAGGTATTCTACAATCTGTTTTGAAGCAAACAGTGTATTGTTCAAGTGAATGGAAAAAAATATAACTTTGTACTTGCTATTGCAAAGATATTGAAATATACCACATAGATTTATGCATAAATTATTCCAGCTCATATAGAAACACAAGTCAATTCTCAGAGGACTGTCTGATTGCAGGTGGATTTATATCTTAGTTAAGTCAGAGATTTAAATACCAAGCCCAGCACTCAAGGATAGTGCACAGATTTTGGTACTCCACTCAAGATACTGGGTTCATAAACCAATGAATAGATTTCAAAATGACATGACTCTAGTATTTCAAACAAACTGCTACTTCTTCCTGCCTGAAAAAACAAAGGTTCGTCCACTACATTTGGAGCAATACATAATAATGGAAGCTGTCGAAATCTCAGGGCTAGAAGACTATCTCGTTCAACCCTCTTTATGATATTAAAGTCTCTTCTGAAACTCTACCTACAATTTTCCAAACAATACTTAGACACTTCAATGATAGGGAACTCACTGCTTCTGAGGAATCTTAATTGACCTTGGGATCCCGTTGACCACTTAAAAAATTCATCCTTACATTAATCCAAAATATTTTCCTGTAGCTCCCATCCATTGTGTCCCAGAGCCTCCAGAAAATCCAATTGCCTTTTCTGCACCACAGTCTTTCAGTACTTTCGAGAGAGCTCTCAAAGTTTTAGGCTCCTCTATTACCTAATCATCTTGAGTCTCATCAACCTTATTTCATTTTGCTTTTTTCCCTCCCACATCAGTATTGAGTTCTAGCTTAGAGTCTGAACACAACTATATGACATAAAGAGGAAAATACTTAAAATTAAAAATTCTCTGTCTCAGTTTCACCTTACGCAAAATAAAAGTGTTACTTAAAGATTATTCTGAGGAACAAATAATAAAAAAACACATGGAAGCCCTCTGAAAGTTGAAAAGTATTAAAAAATATAAGAAATAAGTTTCTAAATACCAGGAAACCTAAATTTCAGTAAGGTAAAGGCAACAGTATCCTAAAAACTCTTCAAAAATATAGCACAAAATAAATGTTTGCCAACAATTTACCTTAGTATAAATACAATTAAAAATTTCAACCTATCTATTTTTCTGGAGGGAAAAAAAAAAAACTTTTCCATCATGTTGGGCCCATTATATATCCCAAATTCATCTAAATTCAATCCCTTTAAAATCAATAAATTTTCATGAATTAAAGAGATATGACTGACTTAGAGGGGAATTCCTTTCCCAAAATGTCTCAGCACTTTATACCAGTCTTTCCCCTTATAACCTTCAATGAAATGGTTCCTCAATACCTTTGCAATAAAATCTAGAAACTTTTCATTGTCCAGAGCAAGTAATTCTCCACCTGCATCTCTAGCTTTTATCTCTCATTCACTCTCGATTCAAAACACACTTAACCTGCCTTGTTCTTTCTTGCTCCTCTGCCTTCACAATAGGTAACCAAGGCTTTATAGCCAAAGCCTGTCTTTATTCAGATAGTCTTTATTTCCTCACCCTTCAAACCTTTGCTCAAATATCCAGTTCTCTAGAGTCTCACCTGAGCCACTTAGGTGCTTTGTGTTTCCTGTTTCTACCACAGTACTTATTTCTTTGTATTGAAATTGCTTGTTTACTTTTCTGTCTTCATTAGACAGTATATTCCTTGAAAGAGAATGCATATTTTATTCATCTTGGGATAATCAGTAACTAGTACAGAGCCTTACATAGACTTGATGCTCAATATATGATGACTGAAAAATTTAATATGCAGTAGAGGGAACAAAAACATACAGAAAATGAACATTCAATAAAGTCAGAAAAAGGCACCAATATTCCCTGATCTATATAAGAATTCAGAACTACCTCAGAATCAATAAAGCCTGTTTTCAGTAGTTAAAGGAGTAATCTATATGTTCTCTACTTTCCTACCCATTTCTTATCTCTAGAACCTCTTCATCATTTGCAAAGCACTTTTCGGTTCTTCACATACATTATACCATTTAATCATTAATGCCACTACAAGATCATGTTACTCAGCTGGGATTTAGTATAACAACCTCAGTATTTCCAAATGGTGTAGTAAGAGCACTGGATTTAGAGTTGGGCAATCCAAGCTCAGGTCCCTGTTCTGCCATTTAACTGCTAGTGTGTTATTAGAAAGATCTTCTAACTTGTCCAAACTGCAGCTCCTTTCCCACTTTACCATATTTACTGAAGGTAAATTGTCATTTTTATACATTGTTGTCCTTATTATCCAAGCTGGCATTTCGAGGTAGCTAATTGAGCCAGAAAGAACATATACCTTAGGGTAAGACAAGCTAGCTACATTGCATAATAGTTGAGTGATATTGTGTCATAGCTTAATTTCTCCAAACAAATTTCTCATATAGAGAGACACTAATGATTTTCTCTTAAGTTATTATAAAACTTAGATGAAATAAGAAATATAAAAACATTTGTAGGTTTTTAAAGTGCCATAAAAAACTTTTATTACAATTCTTTTTGGCCAGGTTTAAGAATGGCTTAAAGCAGTGTTTCTTGATGTGCTTTGGGTGTCACATCAAGTACAAGTTATTGACAACTGCACATTAGCTTATTAAAGGCTCCAAGAAGTCCTGCTGTGGAGAAATCTGTTTAACCCTGTTTATCCTGTCTTTTTCCCAACATATTTGAACATGGAACACATGCTAATACCTTGTGAAATGTCAAGCATCAGAAGCTTAGGAAAAGAGGTTTTTCTCCCCTATGATTCTCATGATAGACATTCAGAAACAAAGAACTAACTAGTAAAAACAGTAAATACTCACCCACTTTACCATTCATTAACTTATTATTTGTAATGTTATTTGCTTAAAAAACAACTAAATATATACATACACATACAAGAGACATTAAGGTAGAATTTTAAGAGAAAGTCATAACATCTGAAGGAAGAAGACATTTAGATATAATTGATCATGGGTATGAAGACTAAGGATTGTTCTGATTAAGCTTTTGTGATTCCCATGGCTGAACCACACTCTTAATAACTCCTCTAATCGTATGAAATAAACAAAAAAAATAAAAATTATTTCTTAATCATTCACAGGCACAGTTTCTTTAAAAGCATAACTGCTCTTTTCACATGGTAGCAAAAGTTCACTTCATTATTTCAAATGGCTCTTTCCTAACATCAGCTCCTGTGACTTTAAAAGCTGCCATTAATTCCTCATCAGTAAACTGTAATTAAAATGAATATGTATCATTGCTTTCAGCAGTTACATTTGTAATAAATATGTAAATATATGCAAATCTGTGAAAAATGTTTAAAATATATATTTCTGAAAAATCAAACACTTTGATGTTATTTCAAAGGATTTTATCTACAGAAAGCTTTTAGAATCTGGTCCTTACCTAAAATTACTAGGATTTCATGGATATACAGTGAACACTCACCAACTAGACTAAAATCTACTCTGTTGATCTTAGAAAAAATATGTTAAAACATGAATAATGACCTCTGAGCTTTGAACCATTCAGTTAAGTTGTATTTCTGCAATATCTGTGTAAAACTGAAAAGTTAGAAGAGGCAGTGGGATGCTCCTAATTTAAGAAATCATAGTGATCCACTACAATAATTTGAAATTAATTGCATTTCACCAGTTTACTATCAAACACACATCTACTCCCCAAATTTCCATTCAAATATTTTACACTTGAGAAGTTGAAACAATTTAGGATGCATCTGAGTGCTAAATTCCATGAACTTACTGATCCTATTTCAATTTCCTACATGAAGCTAAAGTTTTATTGTTGTTGTTGTTGTTGTTGTTGTTTTTAAGACAATGAGGCTAAGTCTCAGATCATGCTTCCACCAAGTTACTTCAATATCTCAACCAGAATCCAAGAACAGTTAGATTAGATAATTTAGATTTACATATTAAACACATTGTTCTGAAATGTAGACAAACATCCAAAAATATTTCCAACAATACTTCCTCCCAGGTGACGATGCATTAGCAGAATGAACTTTAAAGCTTTGAAGGAAAACACTGTAGAAATGCTTAACAAAAAGGAGTCCTGCGTGACCACGTTTCTCTAAGGTCTGGGTCAGGTCATACTTTCCTTCTGCCTTCAACCTTAAGCCTTCCATTCTTCCTCTCCCCTCAATAGCTCTTCTGTATGGCCAGTTGAACCAGTGTCTGTGGTCTCATTAAGATGTGTTTAGGCTCTTTTCTTATTTATTTTCCACTTTCCACATTTTATGTCTTGAGATAATAAACACCGTTTTTAATTGGGAAAATGTTTGATTTAGAAGGCCTAGAAAATATAACTATAATTAAAACAACTTCCTCAGTTCACAGAATGTGATAGCAGATTTCTTATAAAGTGTCAATTTGTAGGAAAAATGGATAGTTCTTCAGTTAATAGAATTATGAAGGGTTTGCATTATACACATAAACCTAGAACATTAAAAGTGATTGAAAGTGATTCCCAAAACCTGAATAAAGCTTGGGAAAGTTACCAAAAGCAATGTTAAGTTTCATTTACCACATTATCAGCTTAAATCTGCTAATTATAAGCATTCAAGCCTCTAATTTTAGTAATTAAATCAAGCATTTTAGTTTTTCTTCAATTTTTAAGAGCATTAAGCTGTATAAGTCTTCACAATAGTCAATCATGGGAAATACAGCTATCACATTTAACTGACATTTTATTAAAGTCCTTTGAGTCTAAGACATGGAGGTTTACATCATCAATTTGTCTGACTGCATATTATATACCACTTTGCAGGAAATATATGCTTAAAAATGAAAGTTTGACAATCTGAAAGATCACTGTCTATAGCAATGCTTACCCCACTTTACAAAGCAATGTTCCTAAGAAAGGTTGCAAAATAATCTAATCACTGAACTTGCTCTTTTTAATGAAAACACTATTGTTCACTACAAATAAAAGTAGTTTTTATTCTGTTCTACAGATTCTCTTAGTTGTTTCTACCTCAGCATAGTTAATGACTATTATCACAAAGTTACCACTCATTACAAAAATAACTACAAATCAAATTGAAAAGGACACTGGCATACAGTGCACTTGCTAGGAAGTTCCCTCATTTTACTTTTACTATATGCCAAAGTCATTTTAAACAAAAAAAGCTCTGGGATATTAGCATCTAAATCCTTTAATACAAATAAGTTTGTAGATGTAATTTAGGAACACATTCCTGAGCAAACTGTTCCATTATATTCCTAAATTCAGACAGTACTGTTCAAATGATAATTCCCTCTGCCCAAGAAGTTTATCTTTGTATTTCAGTTTGTAAGTGGAAATAATATCTGTGTAAAGAGACTTGATAGATAAAATGACAAATAGCAAAGCAGTCAATGAAGATGCCAAATATGATGAAAGTTTACAGGATGCACCACCCCTTTTCCAAGGGTCCTTAGTTATACAAGAAATTAGATATGGGGAATATTCCAAGATAATCAGAAAGTTCATCACAACAGTAGGTGTGGGTGACATAAAATGTACTTACTCATTTTTGAGATTTAAATAGAAATATAGATATTCTACGACAAAGATAAGCCATGGCCCTACTAAGCTCTTTACTTGGATCACAGAACTTCTCTAGCAGTGATATTAAAATGTGGGCACTTTTCAGCAGCAACAACTCACACCTAACTAGAGTTAGCAATTTTTCTCAGGGAAAAAAGAAGCCTTCCAAATTGCCACATACACTTCAAGTTCAACGTGACAAAAAAAAGGATTTCTAGAAGATGTGACAGGAATCCTCTCCTACTCACTGAAACAATATCACTAAAAATGGGAGAGGGGAGTGTTGTAACATATAGAGATGCTAGCAAAGCAGAGTGGGAAGACAGAGGGATGAGGTGGTCATAACCACTTTAATGCCTTTCACTTGTTTCTCAATTCCCTCCCATCCTAGGTTGTGATCACAAATTTCAAACATGCAAAACCCAGAAAGAAAAAAAAAAAAAAAACTAAACTAAAAGAGTGTGACTGGGGTTACTACCACAGAAACTCTAAACGTTTTTCGTGCAAGAATAAAGCAGTGGGAATGTAGTAGCAGCAGCAAACCTCCCTCTTCTTCCACCCCTTGATACGGTACCTCCAGATTTGCCCGAGCTGCAAGATGTGGATGAGTGACTGCAGGAGCCAGATGCAGAAGGAGCAGGAGGCAGACCTGTGTTTGCTGCTGGCCCCACTGCTGTTGCTGCCAATGTTGGGAGCGGTGATGTTGCTCTTGCTGGCGTTGGATGCTTGCCTCTGAGGCGTGGAAGGACGAACTTCACCTACTGCGGCTGCAGACCCACTACTAACCATGGTCTTGCACTCCGCTCCAGGCTGCGGGCAGCTGGAGGCAGCGGTGGCTGTGGCGCTGTCCTCAGTGCTGAAATCGTGCACAAACCAGCGGAAGCTGAACACTTGCACAGAGAGCGAGCCGAGCACCACGAAGAAGAGTGTGAGTCCGAACCACCAGCGCTGGCCGCGCAAGTAGTAGTCCACGGCGAGCCAGATGTCCGTACCCACATCCGCGAAGTACACAGCTACGGCGGCCAGGATCCAGAGGCAGTCCCACAGCGAGTAGCGCCGTTGCTCCCTGCCGAGGCGCAGGCACAGCGCCGCCGAGCCCGCCCCGCCGCCGCCGGGACCACCAACGCCGCCGCCTGGGCCGCCAGAGACCCCGGAGCCGCCGCCCGAACCACCACTCCCCGCGCAACAGCAGCAGCAGCGTGAACAACCGCTGCCGTCTGGGCAGCAGCCGCCCCCAGCCGCCTCCTCGTCCTCGGCTCCCGACCCCGACGGCAAGCCCGGAGTTAATCCCTGCACCGAGCCCGAGTGGTCCGAATTCTGCAGCGGAGTGAACGCCACGTCGCTGCTCTTCTTCATTTTCAGCCTCCCGTCTGACTTAGCGGCCATGATGCCTCCAAACCGGAGGAGAGCCCTCCTTTATCTGACACCTTTTCCCGCTGTCTCCTCCTCCTGCCACCTCCTCGCTTCTCCTCGGATTCCCTCCCTGGCGGCGCGGCTCCCCAACCTCCTGCTCCTGCACTGGATTGTCCGTCGCCTGCCTCTCGCCGCCGCCCGCCCGGCTGAGCGCTGGGCCGGGCTAGCGGCGTGTCTGGGGCCGGCAGGAGCGCCGCCTGGCTGCCTGCGCGGAGCCAAGCTTCTCGCGGCGCCCCGCGCGCGCCGCTGGCCGCCGCCCGCGCTCTTCGCTGTTCCGACCCCGCGGCTGCAGCCCAAGTCGCCGGCGCCGCCAGCAGCAGGAGCAGCAGCGGCCGCCCCGGCGCTCCTCGGACCAGCACATCCCTCTCCTCCCCTCGCGCGCTCTCCCTCCTCCCGCTTCCTCTCCGCCACCAGCTGACTCCGAGGGAGAGGATGACCTCATCCCTTCTCTTCCAGCTGCCGCCGCTCCCACCCCGGCTCGGGAGGGGCGAGGGAAGAGGAGGGCCCCGGAGGAGGGGCTGGGACTAAGAAGCGTGGCTGGGTGAGGGTGGAGTGTTTCGCGGTCTCGGGGGGTCGGGAGGAGCGGCCGAGGGGTGTCAGGGGGAGACAGACGGTCGAGCGCCCCAGCTCGCGGGATTTCGGACAACAGTGGGTGAATTTGACAGACCATGCGGGGAGGGATAGGAGGGCGCGGAGATGAGGGGTCCCGGCGTCCAGCCTTCGCAAAGGTCGAAGAAGAGTGGGCACCTGCGGGTGTGGCGGCGGCGTGGGCTAGGAAGGCGCTGGCCTCTTTGTATTCAGTTTTATTCTGCGGGTACCTGAGATGGGGTGGATTGTGCATCTAGGGCCCGCGAGGGTTTGGAGACTGGGTTTATCTCTCACGCCAAGGCCCGGACGGCTGGCAGAGGCAGTGGGTGTGCCCAGCCATGGGGAATTGGGGAGGGAGAAGGTGTGCTGGGCCCACGAAGGCGCAAAGCAGAGCGCGTAGCCTCGGCCCGCGCCGGCCGCGCCGGCTGCGGAGGGCGGGCGGATCAGCCGGGAGCCCGGTGCTGGGAGCCCGCCCTCTGTGTGTAGTAGCGGACCGCCGCAATGCTCCAGTCCTCTGGGACGAAGCCGGGCGCCCTAGTTCTGGGGGGTGAGGAGGCAGCTCTGGCGCCCTCCGCAGCCAGCCCCACGCCGCCCGGCCAGTGCTTTTCACTCGCTCTTAGCGGATGGGAAGCAGCCAAGTCTGGAGGAACGTTGGGGCGGACGGGCTTGGCCCCACCTCCCGCAAGTGTGAAGCTGCGCGGAGCGCAAAACCGCAGCTCTAACCCGAAGCTAGGCGGCAGGGCGGGACCCACAGCCGTGGGAAAGTACCTGCCTGCTCGGCAAGAGAGGGGCAGAGCCGGGAAACTGCTGCCACCTCCCTACTAGAAAAATAGAATTACCTTCTCTTAAAGCTACAGGAGTTGCAGACTTGATGTGTGGTCCCACAACCCCCAAAATGACTCGAATAAATTAAATCTGTCATCACAGTGGTTCATCAAATTAGATATAAAGAGAGTGTAAAATATTTTGCTTCTTGAAAAGATTCTTAAATACCCAATACGTATACGATCCTTATCTTTTGTATAAGAAAACTTAGGTTTTTATTTGTCTCACTTAACTATTGCAATGAGAGAGTAAGGGAGTGTAATCCTTAAATTATACTGTGACTCACATAATTTAAGACCAGAAGGAAGTGAGGTAACACGTGTTACACTACCACTAAGAGCACCAGTTGTGGTCTTCTAAATCTAGAGGAAAACCATAACACCCTCCCCCTTCCCTGTTGTATACACCAGGCTCAGTTCGAACTTGTGTATGTGCCATTCTTAATTAGTAGCATTCCGAAGTAGAAATGCATAAATTTCTCTGCGTGTAGAAATAGCCACCCTAGACATTTTGTGCTACAGCAAATACATTGTTTTAGCACCAACCTGGACAAAGAGCAATTTGCCCCAGCCCTGGATGTATCATTTATTCTTAGACCGGTGCTCTTGGTGCTGACTTCCTTGGCCTTTGCCTGGCAGTGCGGCAGAAGTGTATTGAGCCCCAGAACTCACAAATGTTTCGTGTCATGTACAAATCCAGTATTTCTAGAAAAACGGCATGGCCAAGTGGTGAATGATAGTCAATGCAGTACCACTCAGCCAGGCAAAAAGTCTATTTTTAAATCTAGCTTTAAAATTGGACCCTTGTGGACTAGGAAAATCCTTTTAGGGAGAAACACCCTGGTTCTGTTTTCCCAAGATCTAAATCTAAGATTCCATCTCCGAGGCACTACAGCAGACCTTATTTTATGTCAAACCAATGGGGAGAGCAATGATCTCTTAGGCAACTGGGTCCCAAGAAATAGAGCATATTATAGGTCTAATGCAGTGTCTTAAATTGCAATCAGGTGTGAAAAGGTCCTGCAGAGTGTCTGAGATTCTGAAGGCCTGAGCTGACTGAAGTTTGCTTTAGAGCAAGGATATTAGTTTTTTTTTAATTTTTTTTTAAGATTTTATTTATTTACTTTTAGAGAGTGGGGAAAGGGGAGAAAGAGGTAGAGAAATGTCAATGTGTGGTTGCCTCTTGTGCACCCCATACTGGGGTGCCTGGCCTGCAACCCAGGCATGTGCCCTGACTGGGAATTGAACCAGGGACCCTTTGGTTCACAGGCCCACTAGAGCAAGGATATTTCTTACTCAATCATATTTTCTGCATGTAGCACAGTGCCCACACAGACTATTTGTTCAATAACTGATAGTTGAATGAACACATGTATTTCTAGAAAGAAGATTCCACAAGAGTAAGAATGCTGTATTCTGTATTAATGTTCCTATGAAAATAGGAATTATGAAACTCTGACAAAGAAATAACTAGTGATGGTTTCCTTATTAACATTTATTCAAAACAGATTGGACTTTTTAAGGTATTTGTCTGAACCATCCCTGGAAGTTAGTGGAAGGAGTAGATAAGCAGGATGTTAGAGGAAGAGCATTCATATCCAGACTCTGCTTCCCGCTGGCCCCACCACAATCTGGAAAAATTGCCTAATACACAGGATTAATATGAGGATTAAATGATATAATGCATATTATTGAGCTTTGTATACAATATTCTTTTCAAGAGTCTCTAATCCCATAAGTCTATTATTCACATCTCAGGATGAAGATTTTCGTATCACCTATTCTGTCACAATCACTGCACCTGATATAATGGTTAAGGGCTCAGAGTTCATACTTAGCCAGAGGTGTCCTTGGATATTTTATTTAACCTTCCCAGCCCTCAGATTTATCATTTGTAAAATAAGAATAATAGCAATCTCTAGCACCTGATGTTGTTGCCAGGAATAAATAAAATGAGGCATGTACTCTTTGACATCTTCTCCAGCACATTTAAACACTCAGTAAACAGCATCTGTTAATATTCTTTATGTTTCTTCTACCCCCTCATGTTTTCTGGTTTAACTATAAAACTTTATGTTTAGCTAGCCCACTCTCCCTAACATGAGAGTTCCTCAAAACAGTCCTTGGGCCCCCCTCCAGCAGAATCAGTTGTTTTTTATTACAGATTCCTGGCCTATCACTACTGTATTCTATCCTTCAATGACCTTATCTGTCATTCTATCTCAGAGGTTCATTCCGTTGTCTTTACCTAAATCATATCATTACTCAATAGCTTCATAATCTCAATTTCAAGCATCCCACTCTCTGATTAATCCCTTCTAACTGGTTAGCTCACTCCCTCAAGTATCCCTGGACTCAATCCTACCTCAACTTCATGTCTCTTAACCCTTTTTTGTCTTCACCTTTCTCCTTGCAGTTTAAATTCCATGGTCAACCACCATTAGTACTCCCTCCAACACATCTCCATTTCCGTCCTCCCTCTTACTTGACAAAACTCCAGCTTTTCATAATCTCTGCTCTTCACCAACTTTGGTTGTGTGGCCGGGGAAAGGGCCAGGGCTGCTGACTATGCTCCTTTTAGGTCCATAACCACAAACCTGAAAGGGAGCCTAGGACTGCTCAGCAATTACTCCATGTCTTTCTAGTCCATTATTTTTTCTTTTCTTATTTTCCCTTCTCAAACTTTAAATGCTTCCTTCCCATCCTTATTCTTAGCTAATGACTCTGCTTCCCATTTCACTGAGTGAGATGAAGCTCTCAGCACCTCCCCTTGCCCACCAGCATTTGTATGCACACACTCAACCTCCTGCCTCAAGGGGACTCCTCTGCTGGTCCTCACAGTTCTCATTCCTTCTTATTTCTGAAGAGCGCAATTCAACACTAATTTCCACAGTCACAATCATTCCCTCTTTGCTGGATTATCCCAATCAGTATACAAACATGCTCCTATTTATCCACTAGTTGAAAAACAAAGCAAAACAAAACTTTTCTCATTCCAATTCCCTTTCTAGCCACCACTATTCCTCCGAAACCTTGCAGAATAAATATCCTCTAGAGTTGCCTGATCTGGATTTCTTCAATTCCTCTTGAATGCACTCAGATGAACCAACTACGCTCCACTGAAACTGCTCTTAGCAAATCTGCAGCCATCTATCTCCACTTTAATAAACATCATCATTCTCATCTTATTTAAACCCTAAAGGATTTAGCAGCATTTTATCTAGTTGATCCCTCCCTGCTCCTTGAAACTTGTTTCTTCACTTAGTTTTCAGTATACCACTCACTCTTGGTTCTTTCCCTGTCTCAAAGCCTGCTTGTTTGCTAATTCTGGGTACTTTGCTAATTCTTTTTCATATTCTCTATTTTTAAATAGGCTCAGTTCTCAATTTTTTCTATGTATTCTCACTCCCTCAATAACTTCATGAAATCTTATGTTTAAAAATGCCACCTATATGCTGATGACTCTCATATTTATTTCTCCAGGATGGATATATCCCCTGAACCCTAGAATAAACCTAACTACTTTCTCAACATCTATACTTGGAGGTCTAATAGACATAAATTTAAATAGTCTGAAATTAAACTTGCAGTCTTCTCCCCATCCCCTCCAAATCTGCTCTTCCTTCCTCATTTCAGTTAAAGGCAACTGTGTTCTTTTAGTTTCTCAGCTCATTAAAAGAGATAGAGTTATCCTTGACCAATTCTTTCTCTTAGACCCCATATCTAACCTGCCTGAAAATACTTTTGGGTCTACCTTAAAATCTGTTTGTTTGTTTGTTTGTTTGTTTGTTTTCAATTCTAACCATTCTCCCTGATATTACTCTGATTTGATTCACAGTATCTCCCACCAGGATTCTTCTTTCTTTATTGGTCTTCCTGCTTTCACTCCTGCTCTCCTACAATCAACACAGTCAGCAGAGTGATCCTCCAGAAAAGCAAGACAGATGCTATCCATCTACTCATATCAAGCCTGGCTACATAATTTATTTATGCAAAATGATAATGCAGGACCTTGATCAGGGGCAAGGAAGTCAATCCCTCTTCCCATGAACTTTCCCAACCCATAATGGATGAGGAATCCTTAACAGCTTGCAGCCTTCACACCAAGACGTGCTTAGTAGCTGGATCTTGGGTGGGTAAGGAGCCCCTGCTGAATATCCCTGATGCTGAATCCCCGTGATGCTACCATTCCAAAGTGCAGAGGGCCACCACCTTGCCTCACACTGAAATGCCATGGGATACATACCTGACCCCAATACTCCACATGTCTGTGCTCAGTCCCCTAGTGGGAGTGGAAGGAAACAGAAAAAAATAAAACAGGGGTGAGAGTGTAGAGAGGGAGGCTAGGCAGGGCTAGAGCACCAGGGGGAGGTGAATGGGCAGCAGAGAATCCATGCTAGGTAGACAGGGAGGTAGAAGGCTGGACCACTTCTGAGCTGAAGCTCCAAGTCTTTGACACATGTTCCATTGTCTCATAGGACTTCACTTACAAAACACAAATAAAAGATTAAAAGATAGCAACTGTAGCATATTAAAACTTGAGGTACTTCTAAGTAAGCATGGAACCCTGTGCACTTCCACAGGTCAAACACCCAAGAAGCCAGCTCTGAGTCAATGATCCAACATCTTCTCATCTTCCACTGTATAAGGAGGAAAGTTTTCATATTGGTATGCAAGGCCTTATACAATCTAACTCTTGGGCAACAGATTCCCTCTGATTCTATTTCCAATGACTCACCCTCTCCTGCCTTGTACCCTAGCAACACTGGTCTCCTTATGATTTCTTAAACACACAAGAAAAGATGCTGCCCAGGGTCTGGGATGCTCTTCTCCATATATCCACAGGACTTGTTTATTTTCTTCATTCTTTACATTCTTCATGTGACCCTTAACCTCCAGCTTAGTCTTCTTCATTTTGAGGAGAGATCCTCTCTTCACTTCATGTATATACTTAGTCCCTGCATCTGGGGTCAAGTGAAAGAAGTCTTACTCCTTGCCTGTCTACCTGATTTTCTTATTCAAATCTCTGGCTAACACAGGGGGGGAGAATAACCTCCCCATTCTGTAGAGAGTTCATACACTTTCAACTAGGCTTGAGTTAATCCAGTATGCTGCTACACAGAAGCAGCATCCTAATATACACTGGGTTAACAGGTATCAAAAAGATTTGTATCACTTGAGTTTGGAGGATGGAAAGCAGAGTTTGTTAGAGTCCCCCAGGGTATGTTTTTATTTTCTTGCAATCCAAATTTAGACAGGGAATAGGTAGACTCAGGGGAGAAGTAGGGAGTGCAAAAGAGTCAATATTAATAATTTTAACTCAGTTGAATTGACCCTGAAAAGTGGAGGTGAAATATTGGATTAAGTATTCCACTTGCGGAGTTTTATGGACTGAATATTTGTGTACTCCTAGTCTATAGTCTAAGGCCTTGTGGTTATCCATATTTATACTCTTCTGTTATATTTTTTCACTAATAAAAGCTCCTCTTAAAAATATTTTTATAAAGTAACCTTATATTATCAAAGTAACTGAGTATAACAGAGACAGTTGCCTTGCAAAGAACCAGTGGTATATGTCCCAGAACCTTTCTCTGAAGTTCATCCAGAAAGCTACCAAATGTCACAGTTTTCATTTAAAGTGTCAGCCATAATTCTGAGAAGTTTGTAAGGCTCCAGACATTTGAAATTAGCATAGAACTGAAACTTTTCTCAGTTGGCAGAAACCCATCATGTTGGAGAACTTTGCTCTTGTTTATTGGCCAGCGAGCCTTTCCTGTGTGCCAGGACACGCTTCACTGCACAATACCAGATGCAGGGAAATATCTTCCCTTCTATACACATCCAGACCCACTCTTCCTTGCCTCAGCCCAAGACCCATTTTTGTAACTTACTCCTATCCATTCTTCAGGATTCCATTTAAATGACTAGAATAACACATAACTTTCTAATGTAAAAAATGTGAAATAAAAAGTTTGCATGCAAGAAGAGATAAAATTATGTCATACCCTATGTTTTTTCAAAAAATATTTGCCACATTAAGACCTCATGACATGTTTATGAAAAACCCAGACAAACATCCTATCACAATTAAACAGCAACAACAAAAATGTTAAACCCTGACTGGTGTGGCTCAGGGGGTTTAGAACCATCTCACAAACAAAAAGTTCACTGGTTAGATTCTGGTCAGGGCAATGCCTGGGTTGCAGGCCAGGACCTGGTTGGGAGCATGAGAGAAGCAGTCGATGTTTCTCTTGCACATTATTGTTTCTTTTCCTCTCTTTCTCCCTGTCTTCCCCACTCTAAAAATAAATAAATCCTTTATTTTCAAAAGTCAAACAAGACTTTGTGACTTTGAAAAACTCAAATCAAAATTCTTATGGGATAAGTTAAAAGGATTACTACCCTCCCCAAATGTAAAGAATCTTGAAGCATTTAAAAGAGTGACATGACTATTTTTATTTCATTTACTTTTTATTTTTATTTTATTTACTTTATTGTGGTGACATTTGTTCACAAAACTATACATGTTTCAGTGTACAACTCAACAAAATAAAATCTGCATACTGCATAGTGTGCCCATCACCCAAAACAAAGTCTCTTTCTGCTCTCATTAACCCCCGCTTTGCCCACCTCCACCTACCCCCACCTCTCTGGCTATCACGACACTGTTGTCTTTACCTATGTTTTATATATACAAATTATAGATATAATTTATATTATAAAATATATTAAATTATATATGTATAATTTTTGCTTAATCCATTCATTTTCTTTCATCCAGTCCCCCTGTCCTCCTCCCGTCTAATAGTTGTCAGTCTATTGTCAGTCTGTGTCCCTGTTTCTGTTTCTATTTTGTTTGTTAGTGTATTTTGTTCATTAGATTCCATGAGATCATATGGTATTTGTCTTTCTCTGACTGGCTTATGTCACTCAGTATAATACTCTCCAGGTCCATCCATGCTGTTGCGAAAGGTAAGATTTCCCTTTTTTGTGGTCAAGTAATATTCCATTGTGTAAATGTACCATAGTTGTTTTTATCTCCATATCTAAATAACACTGCAATGAACATAAGGTCACATATATTATTTCAAAGTAGTATTTTGGGTCTCTTTGGATATATTCCCAGAAGTCGGATCACTGGGTCAAAAGGCAGTTTCATTTTTAATTTTTTGAGGAAACTCTGTACTGTTTTCCACAATGGATACACTGTGAGGTAAACTACTCAGTGAGGGTTTCTTTCTCTCCACATCTTCACCAAGACTTGTTATTTGTTGGTTTATTGATTATAGCCATTCTGACAGGTATGAGGCAATATCTTATTGTGGTTTTATTTTTATTTCTCTGATAATTAGTGAGCATTTTTTCATATATCTGTTGGTCTTCTGTATGTCCTCTTTAGAGAGCTGTTTATTCAGGTATTTTCCCATTTCTTTATTTTTTAAGCCTTACCAAAGGATATGTTCATTGATTTGAGATCGAGAGAAAGGGAGGGAGAGAGAGAGAGAGAGAGAGAGACCTCAATGTAAGAGAGAAACATCAATCAATTGCCCCCATATGCACCTTGACCAGGGATCAAACTTGCAACCTAGGTATATAACCTGACTGGGAATAAAATACACAACCTTTTGGTGTATGGGACAATGTTTCAAGCAACTGAAGGCAGACTATCTGGGGGCAGGCTATCTGGGGGCAGGCTACCCCCACATATTTTTTGAGGAGCCCAGAAGGATATGTCCTGGCCCTTAGCCATGCCATGAGTGTCACCAGCCAGAGATGGTGGCAGGAAGCAAGCTGGCTGGGCACACAGTGGCTCCTTGGAGACCCCAGCCGGCGTACATTTCAGCCCAAATGGCATAATGGGTGGGCACCCACCCCTCTGCCCCATGGGCCCCCAAAGCACTACAGGCCCAGGGGGGAAGCCCCCTGGCCTACAACATGAAGTTTGTGACCTTTTTCCTAAGGGTTTTTTGTGTATTTGTTTTTAATGCATTGTTTTTACTTAATACTTTAAGCATATATGCACTTTGGGACCTTCTTTCCTCTTGTCATGTTTTTTTTTTCTCTTAAGACTATTTTGTAGCTCAGTGGGTTGAGTGCCGACCTGTGAATCAAAGGGTCAGCAGTTTGATTCCCACTTAGGGCACATGCCTGGGTTGTGGGCCAGGTCCCCAGTGGGCCAGGGCCTTTGCCTATTTCTTATCTGGTTATTTGTCTTCTTGGTTTTGAGTTGTATAAGTTCTTTATATACCAGGTCTGTCCAGAAGGCATCCAGCATTGTAATATGAAAAATAGAGACATTTATTTGAAGAAGATACAAGATACAAGAAACATTGTGCATAAGACAAGGATACCTCAGTCCCCTTCTAAGTAGGTAATTGGGACCTCATACTGTTCTTCCAGTCACCATCAGCTGCCCCATCGTATTTTCAAGAATCTCATTGATGGTCTGAAATCTCTTCCTTTTTAGAGCTGATTTTAGTTTTAGGAAAAGCCAGAAGTCACAGGGCACCAAATCTGGGCTATAAGAGGGCTGAGTCACCGGGGTGATTTGATGTTTTGCCAAAAAAACTCTGCACAAGATGTGATGCATGAGTGAGCACCTTGTCCTGATGAAGCTGCCAGTCACCAGTTGTCCATAGCTGCAGTATTCTGAATCATCCAAGTAGTTTCCATGGAGGAATGTTCAAACCTAATGCAAAATTTGATGCAGATTCATTGCTCTACTTGCTCATTTTTTTATTGTTCTTCAAGTACAGTTGTCTCCACTTCTCCACACCCCTCCCCCCACCCCAGCCATCCCCACTTCCCACCCTCAATATTACTCCCCTTTGGCTTTGTCCACGTGTCATTTATGAATGCAATGGCCAGACAATACACATGCTCACCCAACAGCATCTACTACCCCCACTGACTAGTACACATTGTTCACACATGCACATTCCAGTCCACTCTCCTTGGCTTCCAGGTTACATCCATTTGTGCAAACCATTCTCATTGTATTAACAATGGTTGGACTTTTTCAGGACAGACTTGGTATTTAGAAATTAAATCCTTTATCAGATATGTAATTGGCAAGTATGTTCTCCCATTTAGTGGATTCCCCTTTTATTTTGTTGATGGTTTCTTTTGCTGTGGAAGAGCTTTTTAATTTGATGTAGTCCCATTTGCTTATTTTTCCCTTTATTTCTCTTGCCCAAGGAGATATATTGGCAAAAATATTGTTATAAAAAATGTCCAAGATTTTATTACCTATGTTTTCTTCTAGGACTTTTGTGGATCCATGCATACATTTAAATCTTTAATGCATTTTGAATTTATTGTTGTGTATGCTGTAAGTCAGTGGTTTAATTATCTATCCAATTTTTTCAACACCATGTATTGAATAGACTGTCTTTACCTCATCGTATAGTTTTGCCCTCTTTGTCAACTACTAATTGCCCATAAAGATATGGTTTTATTTCTGTGCTTTCTATTCTGTTTTATTGATTTATATGCCTATTCTTGTGCCAATACCATACTATTTTGATTACTATGACTTTGTAGTACAGTTTGAAATCGAGTAGTACAATACTCCCAATTTTGTTTTGCTTTCTCAAGATTGCTGAGGCTATTTGAGATCTTTGTTGTTTCATATACATTTTTGAAATATTTGTTCTAAATATGTGAGATATGACATTGGTATTTTAATAAAAATTATGTTGAATCCATAGATTGTTTGGATAGTATGGACATTTTAGTGATGTTAATTTTTCCTATTCATGAACACAGTATATGTACCCACTTATTTGCATCTTCTTCAATTTCTCTCTTCAATACCTTATAATTTTCCAATACAGGTTCTTTACCTCCTTGATTAAATTTCTTCATAGGTACCTTATTTTCTCATTTTGGAAATTCATTATTGGTGTATAAAAATGCCAGCAATTTCTGAATGTTAAAGTTCTGTCCTTTTAGTTTTCCAAATTTATTTATTAGATCTACTAGTTTTTGGTGGAGGGCTTTAGGGTTTTTTATATATAATATCATGCCATTTGGAAGCAACAGTTTTACTTCTTCCTTTCCAATTTATGTGCTTTTTATTTCTTCTTCTTGCCTAATTGCTATGTCTAGGACCTCCAGTTTCTATGTTCAAGAAAAATGGTGAAAGTGGACATCCTTGCCTGGTTCTTGCTCTTAGGGGAATTGCTTATAGCTTTTGTTCATTGAGCATGATGTTGACTGTGGGTTTGTCATATATGGATGTTATTATATTGAGGTATGATTCCTTAAGAGAATTTTTATCTGAAATGGTTGCTGGATTTATCAAATGTTTTTTCTTCATCTATTGATATGATCATGTGGGATTTTATCCTTTATTTTATTGTATGATGTATCATGTTTATTGATTTGCCAATATTGTACCAACCTTGCATCCCCAGAATATATCATTGATCAAATTGTATGATCTTTCCAATGTATTGCTGGATGCAGTTTGCTAATATTTTGTTGAATATTGTAACATCTATCTTTATCACGGATATTGGCCTATAATCTTCTTTCTTAATACTGTCTTTATCTGGTTTTAGAGTTAAGATAATGCTGGCCTTGTAAAAACAGCTTGGAAGGCTTCTCTCCTTTTGAATTTTTTGAATGGTTTGAGAAGGATAGGTGTTAAAGCTCTTCTCTGAATGTTTGATGAAATATGCCTTTAAAGCTGTCCAGTCCACAACTTTTGTTTGCTGGGAGTTTTTTGATTACTGCTTCAATTTCATTACTTATCATTGATCTATTCAAATTTTCTCATTCTTCCTAATTCAGTTCTGGAAGATTATATATGTTTCTAGGAATTTATCCATTTTGCCCAGGTTGTCCAATTTGTTGGCACAATGTTGCTCATAGTATTTTCTTACAATCTTTTTTTATTTGTTTGCTGTCAAGTGTTACTTCTTTTCTGTCATTTCTGATTTTATTTATTTGGGTCCTATCTCTTATTTTCTTGATGAGCCTGTTAAAATGTTTGTCAATCTTGTTTATCTTTACAAAGAAACAGCTCTTGGTTTTATTGATGATTTCTATTTCTTTTTAGTTTCTATGTCATTTATTTTTGCTCTGATCTTTATTATTTCCTTCCTTATACTTAGGGCTTTGTTTGTTGTTCTTTTTTAAAAATTTTAAATAACTTTGGATGAATTTTTATTTATTTTTTAATTTAATTGAATTTTTAAGTATTTTTATTGATTATGCTATTATAGTTTTCCCAGTTCCCCCTCCCTTTTCCCTTCTCCACCCTGCCCTCCCAGACCTTCATTCCCCCTTCTTAGTTCATGTCCATAGGTTGTACATATAAATTTTTCAAGTCCTCTGTTTCCTATACCATTTTTATCTCTCCCCATCTATTTCATGCCAAGTAATTATGCTTCTTCTTCCCTGGACCATTTCCTTCCTATTCCTCCCTTCCCCCTCCCCACCAAAATCCCTCCATGTGATGTCCATTTCTCTGATTCTGTTTCTGTTCTGGTTGTTTGCTTAGTTTTTGTTTCCCTTTTCTTTTAAGTTCATTTGTTGATAGTTGTGAGTTTGTTGTCATTTTACTGTTCATATTTTTGATCTTCTTTTTCTTAGATAAGTCCCTTTAACATTTCATATAATAATGGCTTGGTGATGATAACCTCCTTTAACTTTACCTTATCTGGGAAGCAATTTATCTGCCCTTACATTCTAAATGGAAGCTTTGTTGGATAGTGTAATCTTGGATGTAGGTCCTTGCCTTTCGTGACTTCAAATACTTCTTTCCAGCCCCTTCTTGCCTGTAAGATTTCTTTTGAGAAATCAGCTGATAGCCTTATGGGCACTCCTTTGTAGGTAACTTTCTGCTTTTCTCTTGCTGTGTTGAAGATTCTCTCCTTATCTTTAATATTGGGTAGCTTAATGATGATGTGTCTTGGTGTGTTCCCCTTTGAGTCTAGCTTCCTTGGGACTCTCTGGGCTTCCTGGACTTCCTGGAAGTCTATTTCCTCTGCCAGATTGGGGAACTTTTCCTTCACTATGTGTTCAAATAAGTTTTTGATTTCTTGCTGTTGTTTTTCTCCTTCTGGCATCCCTATAATTTTGACATTGCAATGTTTCAGGTTGTCCCCGAGATTTGTAAGTCTTTCTTCACTTTTTTTTAATTCTTATTTCTTCATTCTGTTTCAGTTGGATGTTTATTTTTTTTTATTTTGTTCCAAATTGTTGCTTTGAGTCCTGGTTTCCTTTCTGTCTCTGTTGGTTCCCTGAATATTTTGCTTGATTTCATTTTGAGTATCTTTTTTTTTCTTTCATTTTTTGACCAAGTTCAATCAGTTCTGTGAGCATTTTGATTACCAGGGTTTTAAACTCTACATCAGATAGGTTAGCTATCTCCTCATCACTTAGTTTTCTTTCTGAAGTTTTGCTCTGTTCTTTCATTTGGGCCGTATGTCTTTGTCTTGGTGCACTTGTCAGGTTGTAAGGGCTGGAGTCTTAGGTAATCACCTGGGCAGGGCAACCCCCTTGCTGTGCTGTGGCACTGCCTGTGGGGCAGGGGCCAGAGAAAGAACAATACAGCTCACCTTCACATCTCTAGCACACATTCCAACAAACTTTGTGTGAGACTGGGAGTTTCTCCCACAGTGGCAACCGCTGTAGTCCAGTCAGCACTGAGTCTCAGTTTTGTCTTCAGCCAGCCCTACCTGTGTGGTCTGCCACTTCATCTTAGTTTTTCTGAGCCAGCCCTGCTCACGCAGTTCACAACCTCACCCACACAGCTTCCCTGTGGGTTCTTACTGGTCTGGTCTGGTTGATTTTTCCTTTAATTCCTTGGTTGTTGGAGTTCCATGCAGACTGATTTTCTGTTGCTTCTGGTTGTTTATTGATTTTAGATTGGTTGTTATCCTTCTTTTGGTTGTGTGAGGAAGTGAAGAGTTTCTAGCTACATCTTCATCTTGGCTGGAACTTTTTTTTTAGTTCTTTTAGGTATAGGGTTAGATTTTTTTATTTGAGATTTTTTTCTTCTTGAGGTAGGCCTGCAATGCTATGAACTTCCTTCTGAGGAGTGCTTTTATTGCATCTCATAGATTTGGGGGTGCTGTGTACTTATTTTCATTTGTCTCCAGGTAACTTTTGATTCCTTCTTTGATCTTATTGTTAAACCATTCACTGTTTATAAAATATAAACTAGCCTCCAAGTGTTTGAATGCTTTTCAGTTTTTTTCATTGTAATTAATTTCTGGTTTTATACTTTGTGGTCATAAATGATGCTTGATATTATTTCAAGTTTTTTTGAGTTTATTAAGACTTATTTTATGTCCTTACACATGGTCTATCTTTGTGAATGTTCCATGTGCACTTGAGAACGTTGGCCCTTTTGTGGGCAGAGCTAACTCTTCAGCATGGTTGACTATAAGGATAAACTTTGACTATGTGTATGAGTTGCTGTGCAGAGGCTGCCCCTAGAGGCAGAGTTGTCAGCAGGGTCTGGTACCTGCTGAACTTCCGCTTTGGTTGTGCCACTTAGGTGGCTAGTTGGGTAGAGCTGTGGTGTGATGTGAATCCCATTGCTGGTTGTGTTACTTCTGGGTCAACTTGGGCAGGGTTCAGGTACACATTGACATCAGACATGTGTAACCAGACTTGGGCTGCCTTTCTGGAGCTACCTTGCTATTCACTATTTGTGGCTGCATCTACTGGTCCTGGGTCGTCATGGGAAAGGCCAGTCACTGTACAAGAGTTGGCTTCCTCCAGCTTAGAGCTGGGGGCAGATCTATAAAAGGTCTGAGGCTCCATGATCTCCACCTCCTCCTGTAAGCTTCTCCCTCAGCCCTCAAGTTTGTCTTTTGTTCCTCCAAAGCCTTCCAAAGAAACACTCTAGAGTGGTCCCAGGCCTGCTGCCACCCACAGATCCTTCCACAGGTTGCAAGCTCAGTAGGGCAAGGTGACTGGGTTTGGGAAGATAGGACTAGTGGGCCCCCTACTTTGGGGCTGTGCAGTCAGGCACTCAATGAGGAGAATGCAGACCCTACTCTAGAGACATAACACTCAGTCTCTGCCAGAGTCTCCAACTCTAGCTCCTCCAGGAGGAGTGTGCCACAGGTTCAGGTTGGATGCAGCCAACCATTCCCTCTGGGGGAGTAAGCACAGCAGGGTAGAGCTGCCAGGACTCTGGAAAAAGTTCAAAATGGTCACCCATTGGGAGTGGTGCCATGCCAGCCTGCAAGAGATGACTGAGTATTTTGTCCCAGCCCCAGACAATAGCCTCCATGGGAGACATACTTCAAATTTCCCAGCTCCTAAAAACACCCCTTTCTCCCAACAAAATTGAGCTAGCAGGGTAAGACAACCAGGTACTGGGAAGGCATATCTAAGCAGTATTCCATTGGAGGTGGTGGTAAGGAGCCCATAAGAAGGGGGTAGGCACTTCTCCTTCCCAGACAAAAGCCTTTGATGTGCACAGAAGATGGCAGTTCTGAACAGCTCTTAGATCCCACCTTCTTGGGACTGAGCTCAGGGTGGTAGACAGGGGGAACCCATGCTGCCAGAAAGGTAGGTCAAATGTGTCTCCTATTGAGGGAATAGTTTGGGTTGAACTCACAGGGGAGATAGGAGTGCCCTCCTCACAATGTGGCTATCCCTTCCCACATATCCACCCTTCTTACCAGTCTCTATCTGGCTTCTTCTATAAATTCTTGGTTATAATATTTCAGTTCAGCTAGCCTTCAACAGGTTGTTCAGGTTGATTGCTCTGTAATTTAGCTATAAATTCAGTTTGGCACTGGGAGTAGATGAGCATAGCTTCCACTTGCTCTACAGCCATCTTGGGTTTCTTATTTTTATTTCAGTATGACCATTCTGGTAGGACTTGGAGAATTATAGGGAAATCTTATATACTTATAGCTGTGTATAAACTCTGTACCCAGAGCCTAACATAGTTTCTGGCATATTAACAGGCATTTGATAAATATTCTGAAAAAAAGTTTTCTCAGATGAATAGTTTGCAGATCTTCTGAGAACAATTAGAACTATAACAGTGGCTTTCAAAAGGCTAAAGCCCCCAAACATAGAGACTTCTGAAATGCTAAAAAAGTCAACAAAAATAGCTATTAAGCAAAACTTAGAGCAATACAAGGAATTTAAAGTTTGGAAGTAATTAGGGAAGGTTTAGATGAGTACTAAGGGATGCAAGTAGCAAAAATGATCATTACAGGAATTTAAAGGGTTGAATCGCCCCACTTAATTTAATTTCCAAATTGGTATAGCGATACAAACTGAATCAAAGAAAATAAAACAGGATGCAATTCAGGGCCTAAAATAACATGTCTCAAAAGATGGGAACACAGGTTTCTATTTGATGTAGAAAAAACAGGGAGCCATTAATTTTTTTCTATATTTCATAATAGCCTCCAACAGCAAAGCACATTTTGTTTCTGAAGTATGTTAGTGAGTCATTTAGGTCTTAAAATGCGTTTTCCTGTAAGAAAAGAAAGTGATCAATGGTGATTAAGTCCCCAAGTCAGCCAGTTAAAAACCCGTTTAACCCTGACATAGTTAAAATGTACTTTGCAATCAAAAGCAGAAAATACATCATTTTTATACAAGCACTTGGGAAAATTTTAAAATTACTATAGTATTGAATAAGAAAGTTTTATTTATATTAGATGCTGGTATGTGACAGGGAAGTAGGAGAGTTAAAAAGCATGTAAACCCCCTCAGAAGGAGCTTAATTTTTCCCCTCACCCTCCACCCTGAGTATGACCTGCACTTGTTAAAAACTTTCTGCTAAAGAATAGAGATTTGTAAGGAAGGCAGAATGATTTTCCAGTAGGAAACATTCCAGTGAAGAAACCAGCAAACATTTCTTTGGCTGGGCAATGTAGGTCAGCATCGACAGTGATAAATCACATTGATGACAGGTAACCCTAATAACATGGGATGGGGACACTTTTCCTCTATGGTCTTTTTTTCCCCCAAACCTACAGCCCCAGTCTAAACAAGAGGAAAACATCAGACAAATATCAGTTGAGTCACATTATTTAAAATAACTGATCGTATTTCTCAACACTGCCAAGGTCAACAAAAAGAATGAAAGTCTGAGAACTGTCACAAGAAGATAAAGCTAAGGAAATATGATGAGTGAATTTAATGTGGTATCCTGGATGGGGTCCTAGAATAGATGTTAGTGGATAAAACAGTGCAATTTAAATAAAATCCAAAGTTTGGTTAAAAGTAACATAAATGTTAATAAAGGGGGAAACTGAGTGAGAGGTGTATGCAGGAACTCTCAGTGCCATCTTTGTGACATTTCTGTAAATCTAAAACTGTTCTAAAATTAATTTTTTAAAAAAATTGAAAAATGGTACTTTGAAAAGATTAATGAAATTGGTAAAGTTAAAAGAAAGACTGGCCAATATCAGGTGTGAATAAGGAGATATCACTTCAAATTACACTGACACCAAAAGGATAATAAAGCGTAAAACAACCATATGGCCCAGCAATTTGCAGTCCTGGGCATTTATTCCAGAGAAATAAAAATTTATGTTTACGCAAAAAGAAATGTCCATGAAAGCTTCATTCATAATCGCTAAAAAGTGGAAATGATTTATACATATTTTGGTGGGTAAATGGTTAAACAAACTGTGGTACATCTGCACCATAGAATGCCACTGAGCAATTAAAAGAAACAAGTTAGGAATATGTTTAAATTTAGGGTTTTAGAGAATAACTAATAAAATTCATTAAGACAAGAGTGACAAAATAAGAAATTAATGGGGAAAAACTTTGTGAGGGATCAGCTGGAATTTGGAAAAGGGCTAGGAGGAGAAATGAAAAAAAAATAGGAATGTTATCATGAAGAGCTGAAATTGCAATATTGAAGAAGATGAAGCAAAGGGGGTGAGTCAGCAAGGTGTGGCACTACCAGCCAGCCACCTGTTCAGGTGCAAAGGGTGAGCCAGACACAGCCTAACCTCAGGCAAAGTCTTCATCCCTCTGTTTCTTTGCAATATGAGGGTATGGTATAAGTCATGGTTCTTCTAGGCATCAGTCCACTACTTCATGTGTGCACACATACCTGGGAGGGCAGAGACCCTGGGTGGGGAATATATTCAAACTGCAAGTTGGCAGGTAACTAACTCCCACTGGCTCAAGTTTGCTAGCATAAAAGCATGGCTGAAGAGAGGAAGTATGGGTAGGAAAGGCTAGAGCCAAAGTAGCAGCAGTGGGCACCATGCCACTCATGTAAACTAGCTCTATCATAAGGGCATCTTTAGAGACACTTTCTCCCCACAATGTAATAGCTTAAACAGCATTCCCCCAAAATTAACATACATTTCAAACCTCAGAATGTGATCTCATTGTAAAACAAGGGCATTTGCAGATGTAACTAAGTGTCCTCCTTGGAGGCGTGTCTGTTCAAGTCCTTTGCCCATTGTTTTGTTTTGTTTTGTTTTTTCTTTTTTAATATTTTATTTCTTTATTTTTAGATAGAGGGTAAGGGAAGGAGAAAGAGAGAGAGAGAAATATCAATGTGTGCTTGCCTCTCACATGGCCCCCACTGGGGACCTGGCCCGCAACCCAGGCATATGCCCTGACTGGGAATCGAACCATGACTCTTTGGTTCACAGCCTATACTCAACCCATTGAGCTAAACAAGCCAGAGCCCTTTGCCCGTTTTTTAAATTGGGTTGTTTATCTTCCTGGAGTGGAGTCATGTGAGTTCTTAATATATTTTGGAGACCAAACCCTTGTCCGAGGTATCATTGGCAAACATGTTTTCCCATAGGTTGATTCTTATTTTATTTTAATGCTGTTTTCTTTAACAGTGCAGAAGCTTTTTATTTTGGTGGGATCCCATTTGTTTATTCTTTCCTTTATGTCCCTTGCTCTAGGGGACACATCGATGAAAATATTGCTGCATGGAATATCTGAAAAAAATAAACAAATCATCCTGGATTAGCATAGATTTATGATCTAAATCCAATGACAGTGTCTTAATAAGAGACAGAAAAGGGCACAGAGGCATGGGAAAAGTTGGTGTAAAAGACAACGGCAGAGGTTGGAGTGATGCAGCCACAGCCCAGGACCACCAGGAGCACTTAGAGAGAAAAGAAAGGGTCTTCCCCCAGAGCCTTCTGAGGGAGCATGGCCCTGCCAACACCCTAATTTCAGACTCCTGTCCTCCAGCGTTATAAGTAGTTCTGGCATATTAAGCTACCCAGATTGTGGTAAAATTGTTATGGCAGCCACAGGAAAGTAATATACATATCTACCAAAAATATGTAAGGAAGAGGTTATAATGTAGTAAGGAGATTACTGCCTGCCCTTTGGAATGCACTGTGGATTTGTTTCATTCCACCATTTCTGTGATGGGTCAGAATTTGAAATTAATTCTCTTTTATCCTCTTGTATTTATTAGCCCACAAAGTTGTTTCTTTGATGTACATTTGACCAAACATATTTTTCTCTGTTTGCAATGTAAAGGAAAGACAAGTTGGGAAAAAGAAGGAAGGAATATAGTAAACAGCATAAAAACCCTAATTATTTTAATAAACGGAGGGGCATGAGTGTGTGTGTACATGCATGTATTGCAATTCAGTGTCACTGTACCCAAATTACAGCTCAAAGAATCAAATTAGAACTAAAATGACTTCTTGTTACATTGGCTTCTATATGGAAGATACATTTTTATAGCAAACCATATCATTTAACATACTGTCTTTATTTTATTTAGTACTAAACCTTTTAAAATCTATTTTCTAAGTCCTTTGAGGTTGGTAAAATGTTTTTAAATGAAATAATTTCTACTTATATTTAATAGAATGATAAGAAATCACAGCCTTATTGGAAGCAAGTTTGTATAAAAAAGTAATATGTGTGATAGAGGTTGATGATCAACTAAAGAGAAATATTATTGTCTGTATTTAATACCTTTATAAACTTTGTTTGTATATTCTTAAAGATATTTTTCTCTCTTCTCTCTCTCTCTCTTTCTCTCTCTCTCCCTCCCTCCCTCTCCCCTTCTCTGTTTTTTTTTTGCACCTTTAGGTAATTCCATGAAGACATTTGCAATGCTGTTTTTCTAGCTCAGTGACAATAATAATTCATTTTGAAATTTTGTCTTCCCATTGTCCTAGATGCCAAGTAAAACAATTTCTGAACTCAAACAATATTTTCACTTGTAGAAAGGTTATTGTTAAAGTAAATACAGAACATTTTTAATAAAAAACACAAAAGTGAAATTTTAATACAGCAACACCAATGGTTTTTGAAGAAGATAATGACTTTGAAATAAGCAACTAAGTTGAATCTGACTCTGATTATGATCTAACAAAAATACAAATCAATTGAATTCAAATTCAACAGAGTCAGTCTCCTTAAATTCTCATTCTGCATTTTGAGGTCTGTCAGTGTTCTGCATTGTTCTGAAAATACAGAAGCTTAGGTTTCATAATCAAAAAGTACAATAATGAAACTAAAAGATCCTTACACTGGGAACCAGAAAGGCTAGGTTCCAGTGGCTGTTATACCAGAATCCCTTATATTGTGGCAGTGGCATTTGAGGATCCTGGTTAAAATAGAAAGAAATGGATACAAGCTCTGGGTAACAGATCCATAGAAGGTTTTATGTTATCATGTTTCTAGCCAGCATCATAGGGACAAGGTTTTGATGGTCCCAGACCTCACTCATGCAAGTATTTTGGCCAATGCTTACATGCCAGAAATACCATCTTCCAGCACAATACTTTTGATCCTTTCCAGGATTTACTCTTTGCCCTCCTTGCTATGGCCTTCCATCCTCACAGCAACCCACATCTCATAACCAGCAGTTGGAGCACTATTAGGAGAAACTACAAGTGTAACTTTACTGCTGAGTCTGCCTTGAAAATCCCATCCCACAGTCTTCTTGTGAGATCTTGGCATCATACACCCAGACCACAGAAATGTTTACAATGGATCTGGGCTTTATTTCACACTATGTAACTAAGGGATGTTGCACTAGATATTTTATCCCTTGATTCCCCCATACTCAACATCAGAGTCATATAAAGCCCAAACATATAAAGATGAAGCATATGATTTGCAACAAAAGAAGGGTACAAGTCATCAACAGTTGGTCCTATTTAATAAAGAAGGATACAGGGACACATGAAAAGATGCTCAATATCACTAGCTATCAGAGAGATGCAAATTAAAAGCACAATGAGATACCACTTCACACTGTCAGAATGGCCATTATAAACAAAGTAACAAACAACAAGTGTTGGAGAGGTTGTAGAGAAAAGGGAACCCTAGCACACTATCGGTGGGATTGCAGACTGGTACAACTGCTATGGAAAACAGTATGGAATTTTCTAAGAAAACTAAAAATGGATCTGCCTTTTGACCCAGCAATTCCACTGCTAGGATTATATCCTAGGAACCCTGAAACACCAATCTAAAAGAACCTATGCACCCCTATATTCATAGCAGCACAATTTACAATAGCCAAGTGTTGGAAGCAACCTAGGTGCCCATCAGTAAATGAATGGATCAAAAAACTATGGTACATATACACAATGGAATTCTATGCAGCAGAAAGAAAGAAGGAGCTCCTACTCTTCGGGACAGCATGGATGGAACTGGAGAGCATTATGCTAAATGAAGTAAGCCAGGAGGTGAAAGACAAATATCATATGATGTTACCTTTAACAGGAACCTAAACAACAAAACAAACAAACAAGCAAAATATAACTAAAGACGCAGAAATAGAGAACAGGCTGACAGTGGCCAGAGGGGAGAGGGGAAGGAATTTCAGGGAAAAAGAGGAAGGGTTTACAGGAACAAGTATGAAGGACACATGGACAAAAACTATGGGGGGTGGAAATGGGAGGGAGGTGGGGAGGGCTGAAGGGGTTGGCTAGGATGGGAGTAAAAGACAGGAAACTGTACTTGAACAACAATTAAATTTAAAAATTTTTTAAAAAGAAGGAAATATAGAAAAATGAAAAGCTAAACTGGTCCTGGTGATAAAGAACAAAGGGAATACGTACTAACAAAATTATCTGTTGACTCCACATCATAAAACCACATCATAAAGTTCAGATCACCACCAATTCTTTATTAGTCCCCTCTCCATCACTTGGTCAACTTGAGACATGTTCTCTGACCTTGTGAGTCTTACTCTCTTTATGTGACCACAGGGAAGTACACTCAGTGTTTTGTGGACCCCGTGCTTCACAGTCATATAGCACCTACCTGAGGAGGATTCTCTGGGAAACCAGAAAAATGCAGTAGCTCTGCCTTCCAGAGTTTATTAGTTCTACAGACAGTCATTTCTGTTATTGACCATGAGCTGCTATTCATGCATGGAGTGTAGATATCAAGTACCAGAAGTGGTCTGAATTTTTAAAATTGATTATTTCATTAATTCAATGAACACTGACTACACACTTTCTAGTGTCTGGAATTGTGATCTGTCTAGCAGTCTGGAAGAAGAGAGGATGGTGGTGCCTTAAGTGAGCCTGGACATTGAAGTCCAACTGACCGCAATTTCATTCTAGGTGAGAATTCTGAGTGCTTACCCTTGGGACAAAGGCTTCTCTAAACAACATTTTCTAATCCTTACTCTTGTCAACCAGAAATAAATTTGAGACATAATGTTCTTTTTTGATGGCTGTGAAACTGCTTTAAAATTAGAGGGTATCAACAATATGGATAGTAACTTGATATATATTTATAGGCAATAAACATGGCACCTGGAAGATGAGCATAAAAAGTGGAGAAGATATGAATTATTTCTTCAAAAGCTTTTAGTTCCTAAACAGACACAAACACTAGTGATATATTATGAGAAACATATTAGCAACTCATATAAGATAGAATAAGGATGCAAAGTCACAGACACTAAAACTTCTGGAATCAGAGATGGCTTTGCAAAGGAGATAATGTTTGAGGAGTGTTCCTAAAGAATTAGTTGGGATTCATAAAAAAAAACTGCATTCCATACACAGCAAGTAGAATTTCTAAGAATAAAAAGGCATGAAACCATATATTTACTAAATCATATACAGTTAAATTTCATAAATAGGTATGTAAGGACAAGATAATTTTCAAAACTATGACTCTAAATGGAATATACTCAAAATGGTTAGTGAAAAAGGCTCCTTTGAAATCTAAAAAAAAATATTTTTATATTAAACTAATGCCTAACCCTGATTTTAACTTTACCTAGACTCTAATTTTATTGCTAATTCTAACACTAACCTTAACACTAACATCTAATTATAACCCTAATCCTAATCCTAACACTAACCTAAACCTAACTCAAACCTAACCTTGACCCCAACCCCTAATCCCAACCCTAACACTAACCTAAAATGTAACCCTAATCCAAGCCTTCACTAAAATCTTGTGTTGTAATATGAAAGTTTCTGGTATCAATATGAGCAAATTCTTTCCACAACACTTGATCCCTCTACCCTTAATTCTTCTCTCAATTGGTTCCTGGAGCTTCAAAGGATCACAGAGAGTGGCACCCTAAGTGCTCCCCCTCCCCCTCCCTGTCTCCTCTTCCTGAACCACTTCAGCAGCAGGAGCTCTCTTTGAAGTCTGAGGGAGAATTGGGCCCTGGTCCAAAGGCTGCTGTACTCTTGTTTCCTAATTAAGTTTCCAGGTTCCTTGAGAAAGTATATTATAGCAAATTGAAGTGATTCATATATGCTTCAGAAAATATGAAAGTGAGGAAGGCAGTGGATATGGAAACTCCCTATTGTTTGTCTTAATAAAATTGGAAGTAATTGAAAAACCCACTGGCTTTGCATTTCAACTTAACTTCTTCATAGTTTAGATGTACATTTAAAGTATTTTTAATTATTATGATAAAAGATATGACTAAACAAAATTAAAATGAGTAATGATGAAATAATTCACTTTTTCATATTCATATTTTCTCTCATACTGCCTTTCAAAAAAAATCATGCAAAGAAAAACACCCAGCATCACTCAGACAGAATATAATAGGCATTTAATGTTTAAGTGTTTCTGCTGTTTCCAAAATATATGTTATAGATAAATTGTGGAAATAAAAAAAAAAAACACTTGTCAGGAAGAATAAAGATGTGATCATCTTTTACATAAACAATCTCAGGAGAATTTGAATTCAATTGAATTAAACTAAGTCATGACAAATTTTTTTTAAGGTGACAATAAACAGACATTAGTAAAACATTCAACAAAATAAATAGATATTATTTTGGACAACAGGAAAAACTTGAGGAACTGCATAAATAAGTTAAAATGTGCAGAGGATTAATGTAAAGAATTAAACTAAATAACATAAAAGGACTAGCAAAATAACTTCTCTACTCAAATGAAGTTTTTATTTTCTAAATTTACAAAGGTTAGGTCTAATTGCTTCACATAGGAATAAGAACAAAGAAAATTGTGAAAGAACTCTCAGAAAGTAGATTTGAATGAGAAATTTGGTTCACTTAAACTTACTGCAGATACATAGTGGATATTGTGTAAACTGACCACTCATTACAGCCTACCCAAGAATTTGAAGTTCTCTGGACTTACATGGTACATGTCACAACATTTATTCAACAAAAACATGTTTATTTTTTAATGGGCAATTTATAAACAAAATTGGCATGTGCTTCATTCACAGAGTACACTTCTGGTTGAGCCATGGATATCATTAAGTCCAAGGACATGGAGGTGAGTCAGACTTTGTTCTTTGTGAGATGGGATCAGGTTTCTTGCTTTCAGAACTTGGAAGAAGTCAACTGAGTTCTCTGAATCAAGGAAATGGAGGGTTTACAGCTTCTTTCATAGGTGATAGATCTGATACAAAAGGAACTTCACAGAGGAGAAGAGGATCTGACCAGGAGTGGGGTGAGGGAAGTTGAGATCTGTCACTGCTATCACTCTAGCATCAACAGAGGGAAGAAAAACATACCTCTTGAATCTTGTGTTGCACTTGAATCTTGAAAATAACCCTGTTGATAATAGGTAATCAAAATTAGTTGAAGCCCTTGGGCTTCCTAGTTATACCTAAATGTTCTTGGTAATTCATTCTTGGGGATAGTTATGTTTCTAAATGTGTTGAAAATATAGGTACAAAGACCTGTAAGAGGTGAGGAATGTGGAAAAGAACAATGATCTTCACTTAGATCAATTACCACCAGCTAGCTGCTAATTAGAGTCCCCTGGACTACAAGGGTAGAACTTTTCCCTCTTGGTGACCAATGAAAGGGCATGTCAAATCTTAAAATAGGATTTGTCTATGGTTGTGCTTTTCCAATATGTAAATAAGTCAGATAAAACCAGTGAGTGTGAATAGAAGGAGATAGTAGCTGAGTAGGTAGAAACTGAGCCCACTAGCTTATACCCCTAGAACACTTATCCAGGTGATCTTCCAACAAGTGACCTGAACAATTAATGGATGCTGAATGGCATGATTTTTTTCAGTCAAAGAGTAGAGAGGATGCTTTGCATTGTCCAGTAAGAGATTTTATACATTGAGGGGGAAGTGTACTGTGCAAGGCACTTGTAGCAGAGGAGAGAAAAGCCAGAAAATGCCATTTAGTGGTTCCCTTCCCTCCTGGAGTGGGGCCCTGGTCCCACACAGGGAAAATGCAAACCCTAATTGGGGGAGAATAGGAAGGGTATAAGAAGTCTGGGAGATTTATGCCATACACACACAAATAGCTAACAGCACATCCATAGCTACAGTGCCATCCAGGAGGGTTCCAAACAGAAACTATATAAAACTGTTGGAGGTACTGGCTAGCTATGTTCCTCCCAGACCAAGAGAGGCTTTGTACTATTTGGGGAGGTAGAATGCATAGAAAGAACTGGTCCAGGGCTTGATGCTACAGTGAGGAGGTTGCTCTTTTAAAAGAGAAGCTGAGGAAGGACTTGAGACTTGGCAAACAACCCTGTGCTTGCATGTGCACATGCATGCAGTGGCTCTGCCAACAAAGAAACCAGAGTGAAAATGCAGTTTGTTATCACTAGGTCCAGCGGCACAGAAAGAGCAGAAAGTGTCATTCTGTGGGATTCAACCCAGCACAGCAGGTGAACAGAGTTGAGAGTTTGGGTCTGAGTTTCCTATCAGAGTGGCAAGCTGTGGACTGGATGGCTAGGACCTGAACTCGAGATTCATTGCAGCCAGGCAGGTCCCCTCACAGGCAGGAATGCCCACCCTCCACCTGAGGGACTATAGGCTCTGCAGATCAATGAGGCCAGGCTTGGAAGTCCCCTGCTCAGCACATATCTGCAGGGGAAAGAAGGAGAAGCTCTGAAAGGGCTGCTTCTGAACTTCTGTCAGACACTAGGAACTACACTGGTTCCTCTGGCCCTGATCCACTGAAACCAGGAGAGCAGAGATATAAGAGACAGGTGCAACAAGGGGAGTTCAGGGCCCTGCCCAGACAGAGCTGCTGTCTGCATCAAGCAGGAAAGAGCTGCCCCTTTTGTACAGATTGGCCCCTCCCAGGAACTGGACAGCTAATTCATCAGAAACCATACATTATTAGAAATAATCTGGGACAAACCAAGATGCATGGTGAAGGGGTGAGAAAACACTGCTGCTATTTTTCCCTGAAGACTGAACAGTGCCCCTATGGGCAGTGACCCAGATATTCTACCCCCCTAGTTGCCCAGAGACCCCCATTGGAGCTTGGTTGAGGTGATACTGACAGTGCTGTCAACATTAGATGAACCACTCCTGGGCTTTGTGTGGGTGGAAAACCAGCAGGGCAGAACAGTGGAAATCAGCCAAAGCCTGCAGGAGACAGCCAAAGACTATAGATTGCCTGTAGTCTCAAACAGGCTGCCTACAGCTAGACTAGGACACTATCTGACATTACCAGGGGTGGATCCAGGAGAAGATGGTGGTAAACACTAGATTCTGCTGAGACAAATTCCACCTTGGTCTTCTTCATTATTTGTAATATTCTTTCTCTTGCATAGCTTTTTAACAATTTTTCTCTCTCAGTTATTGTGTATGTGTTTGGGTTATTTTTGTGGGTATGGGTTTTGTTTTCCTTTGTTCTGGCAGCAATTGCACAACAGCACACAAGACATGGTGGGTGGTGTGACTCTCATTCAGCCAGGTGGAAGGAAGAACCCACCAAAGAATAACACAACAACCAAAACCCAATTGCAACAAGAGAGCCCACATAAACTGGATAAAGTGCATCCCAAAAACATCTAGCTCAGGAGATCAAGGAGACTGCACCACTGAGTCTCACAGATCTCCTATCATGGAAGTTCACCCCATGAAAATGGGGAGTCAAAGAAGATCAATACATAGAAAAAATCAAGAAGAGTAACCTAAAACTGGGAGACAAAGAAACAACCTCCAAACCAAAGGAAAGCAGGAATCCCCAGAAAGAGTGCTAAATGAAATTGAGGCAAGCAATCTGTAAGACATAGAGTGCAAAACAATGGTTACAAGGATGCTCAAGGAGCTCAGTGAGAACCATAAGGAACTCTATGGAAGCTACAAGGAACTTACTAGGAACTACATCAACATGAAATAGCACATAGAAAATATCAATAAGAACCTAGAGGAATTGAAGAATATACTAGAAGGAATTAAAAGCAGGCTGTATAAAGCAGAGTATTGAATCAGTGAGCTGAAGACAAGGTAGAAAAAAAAAAACACACAGGCAGAGCAACAAAAATGAAAAACTCTCAAAAAAGGATGAAGATAATTTAACAGAGCTGCAGAACAGCATGAAACATAATAATATTTGAATCATAGGGATAAGAGAAATGAAGAGGAGCAAGGGATGGAAAACCTGTTTAAAAAGTAATGACAGAAAATTTTCCTAACCTGATGAGGGAAAAAGTAATATGAGTCCAAGAAGCACAAAGGGTCCCAATCAAGATGAAACCAAACAGCTTCACTCCAAGACACATCAAGGGAGAAACAGCTAGCAATATACAAGGGAGCTCTGATAAGGCCATCACCTTATTTTTCAACTGAAACACTACAAGTCAGAAGGAATAGCATGAAATATTCTAAGTAATGAAAAGCATATACCTGCAACCAAGACTGTTCTACCTAGTAAGCTCTCAGTTAAAATTGAAAAAGACTTTTTGAGTCTTTTCAAGGACACACACACACAAAAAAAGACTAAAAAGTACATCTCCACCAAACCAGCATTGCAAGAGATGCTAAAAGGACAGTTTTAAGAAGATGAAAAAAAGAGAAAGAGAGGAACATACACACATAGGGAAAGATGGCAATGAATAAATACCTATCAATAATTACTTTAATGTAAATGGATTAAATGCTTCAGTCAAAAGACATAGGGTAGCTGAATGGATAAGAAAACATGACCCTGACATACATGCTGTGTACAAGAGACCCACCTCAGAATAAAAGATCTACACAGACTGAAAGTGAAGAGGTGGAAAAAATATTCTAATTAAATGTACATTAAAAAAAAAAAGCTGGGGTAGCAATACTTATCTCAGAAAAAAATAGACTTCAAAAAGACCATACCAAGACACAAACAAGGTTACTACCTAATACTGAAGGGAGCAGTCCAAAAAGAGGATATAACCCTTGTAAACATATACATGCACCCAACATATGAGCACCTAAATATATAAGGAATATCTTGGTGGACTTCAAGAAAAGTATAGATAGCAAACTGCCATTGTAAGGGATTTTAACACCCCACTGTTAACGATGGATAAATCTTCCAAACAAAGAATGGAAAAGCATATTGTGTCATTGAATGACATTCTAGGTCAAATGGACTTAATTGATATATACAGAACCTTTCACCCCAAGAAGCAAAATATACATTCTTTTCAACACACATGGAACTTTTTCAAAGATAGAACACTTGGTAGGACACAAAACAAGCCTCAACAATTTCAAGAAAATTGAAACCATATCAAGCATCTTCTTGGATCACCATAGCTTAGAAAGTGAACCAAGTGAAGCTGGTTTCTATAGCTTATAGAAAGTGATCCAAGGAAAAATCTGAGAAACATTCAAATACATGGAGACTGAATGACATGTTATTAAATAATGAATGGGTTAACAGTGAGATGAAGTAAGAAATCAAAAAAATTCTGGAAACAAATGAAAATGAACACACAACAGTCCAAAACTTATGGGACACGGTGAAAGCAGTCCTGAGAGGGAAGTTCATGGCAATTCAGGTCTACCTGAAAAATTTTCTCTACCTAGAGAAAATAGGAAAAAAATAATCTCAAATAAACAACCTAACCTTATATCTACAAGAACTAGAGCAACAACAAAAAACAGACCCAGAGCAAATAGAAGGTAGAAAATTATCAAGATTAGAGTAGAATTAAATGACATAGAGACTTAAAAACAATTCAAAGGATCAAGGGGTCCAGGAGCTAGTTCTTTGAAAATATAAGCAAAATTGACAAACATTTAACCAGACTCATCAAGCAAAAAAAGAGAGAGGACCCAAATAAATAAAAATCAGAAACAAAAGGGAAGTTACAGCCACTACCACAGAAATACAAAGAATTGTAAGGAATTACTATGAACAACTATATGTCAAGAAATTGGACAATCTGGTCAAGACAGACAAATTTCTAGAAACATTTAATCTTCCAAAATTGAATAAAAAAGAAGCAGAAAGCCTAATGGTCTATTTAATAGACCACCAACAACCAGTAAAAGTGAAGCAGTAATCAAAAAACTCCCAGCACACAAAAGACCTGGACCAGATGGCTTCACGGGTGAATTTTGCCAAATATTTAAAGAAGAATTAACTCATCTTCTTCTCAACCTGTTCCAGCAGTTCAAACAAGAGGGAAGATTTCCAAACTTTTTTCTGAGGGCAGTATTATCCTAATTCCCAAACAAGGTAAAGACACAACAAAGAAAGAAAACTAGAGACCAATATTTCTGATAAACATGGATACTAAAATCCTCAACAAAATACTGGCAATTCAAATCCAGCAATATATTAAAAAGATCATACACCAAGACCAAGTGGGATTCATCCCAGTGATGCAAGTATGATAAAATATTCACAGATCAGTAAGTGTAATCCACCACATAAACAAAATGAAGGACAGAAATCACATGATCATATCAACAGATGCTAAAAAGGTGTATGATAAAATCCAGCACTCATTTATGATAAAAAAAAACCCACACTGAACAAAGTGGGAATAGAGGGTGCATACCTCAGCATAATAAAGGCTATATATGAGAGACCTACAGTCAACATCACACTCAATGGAAAACTAAAAGCTTTCCCCTGAGGATCATGAACACGACCAGGGTGTTTGCTTTCACCACTCTTATTCAATATAGTACTAGAAGTTGTAGCCATGGAAATCATACATGAAAAAGAAATAAAAGGCATCCAAATTGGAAAAGAGGAAGCAAAACTATCCTGTTTATAGATGACATGATAGTGTACATAGAAAACCCTACAGACTCCACTAAAAAACTGTTCTACCTAGTAAGTGAATTTGGCAAAATAGTGGGATACAAAATCAATATTCAGAAATCAAAGGAATTTTTGTATACCAACAATGAAATATCAGAAAGAGAAACTAGGAAATAAATCTTATTTACTATAGCAAAAATAAAAATAAAGTACCTAGGAAGAAACTTAACCAAGGAGGTAAATTCTGTGCTCAGAAAACTATAGACCACTGAAGAAAGAAATTAAGGAAGATAGAAATAAATAGAAGCAAACACTAAGTTCATGGATTAGAAGAATTAACATTATTAAATGTCCATACTACCCTTACCAATCTATAGATTCAATGAAATTCCTGACTTCTGGCCAAGATGGAGGCTTAGGTGGACACACTGTGCCTCCTCTCACAACCAAAATTAAGGACAACAAAGATTTAGAAACAAGAAAACTCATAGAAAATTGAACTGTTCAGAAGTCTAACAACCATACATCCAGACCAGTAAGAGGGGCAGAATCAAGGCAGGAAAAAGTGAGGGTGCAGACTGGGCACACAAGCAGCAGTGGCTGGCAGACCCCAGGTGCACAGGTGGCGGCTAGCAGACTCCAGGCACAGGGTGGCAACTGTGCAGACCCAGTGAGGCCGCTCAAGGAGGCTGGCTGACTAGGTGGTCCCACATTCGCTCGCAGATAATCCAGGCAAAGGGGAAGCAGTGGAAGGGACTGGAATCTGAGAATGAGCAGAACAGGTGCCACTGTTTCCTCTTGGACTCTGCCCCCACATGCAGCATCATTACCCAGCGACTGGGCTGCCCTGCCCTGGGGAACACCTAAGGCTCCACCCCTCACTATGTAACAGCCTCGACTAGAACAAAAAAAAAAAAAAAAAAAAACAACCCCCCAAAAAAAAAAACCCAGAAACAAAAATGGCTCATCGGAGAACAAATCAAAGCCCCAGAGCCAATTTATCTAAGCGATGAAGACATAGCCAACCTATCAGATACACAGTTCAAAGCCCTGGTGATCAGGATGCTCACAAAATTGGTTGATTTTGCTCATAAATTAGATGAAAAAATGAAGGCTACAATAAGTGAAATGAAGGAAAATGCACAGGGAACCAACAGAGATGGGAGGAAAACTGGGACTCAAATCAATGGAGTGGAACAGAAGGAAGAAAGAAACAACCAAACAGAAAAGAAGGAAGAAACAAGAATTCAAAAAAATGAGGAGAGGCTTAGGAACCTCCAGGACATCTTTAAATGTTCCAACATCCGAATTATAGGGGTACCAGAAGGGGAAGAAGAAGAGCAACAAGTGGAAAACTTATTTGAACACATAATAAAGGAGAACTTCCCCAATCTGGCAAAGGAAATAGACTTCCAGCAAGTCCAGGAAGCTCAGAGAGTCCCAAAGAAGTTGGACCCAAGGAGGAACACACCAAGGCACATCATAATGACATTAGCCAAGATTAAAATGAAGGAGAGAATTCTAGAAGCAGCAAGGGATAAGGGAACAGTCACTTACAAAGGAGTTCCCATCAGACTGTCAGCTGATTTTTCAAAAGAGACCTTACAGGCAAGAAGGGGCTGGAAAGAGGTATATTCCAAGTCATGAAAGTCAAGGACCTGCATCCAAGATTGCTCTATCCAGCAAAGCTGTCATTTAGAATGGAAGGGAAGATAAAGTGTTTCTCAGATAAGGTTAAGTTAAAGGAGTTCATCATCACCAAGCCCTTAGTATATGAAATGTTAAGGGAACTTATCTAAGAAAAAGAAGATCAAAAATATGAACAGTAAAAAGACAACAAATTCACAGGTATTAACAACCACACCTAAAACAAAAGCCAACTAAGCAAACCACTACAACAGGAGCAGAAACACAGAAATGGAGATCCCATGGAGGGTTATCAACAGGGTAGTGGGAGGAGGAGAGAGGGGGACAAGGTACAGAGAACAAGTAGCATAGATGGTTGGTAGAAAATAGACAGGGGGAGGGCAAGAATAGTGTGGGAAATGTAGAAGCTAAGAACTTATGACAGATGGACATGAACTAAAGGGGGGGAATGTGGGTGGGAGGGGGTATGCAGGGTGAAGGGGAATGAAGGGGGGAAAATGGGACAACTGTAATAGCACAATCAATAAAATATATTTTAAAAATAAAATAAAATTTAGGGCTTTGGTGCCTTTATTTCTTGAAGAAATAAAATAAAATAAATAAGAAAAAAAAGAAAGAAATTCCTATTAAAATACCAATGGCATATTTCACAGATCTAGAACAAAAGTTTCAAAAATTTATATGGAACACAAAAAGCTTCTAATAGCTTCAGCAATCTTGAGATAGGACAAACTAGGAAGGATCACGATACCTGATATCAAACTGAATTACAGGGACACTGTAATAAAAACAGTCTGGTACTGGCATAAGAACAGACAAGTAGATTAATGGAACAGAAAAGAGCCCAGAAATAAACCCCTGTTTCTATGGTCAATTAATATTTGACAAAGGGGGCATGAGCATACAATGAAAGAGAAATATTCTCTTCAATAAATGGTGTTGGGAGAACTGGACTGATACATGAAAAAGAAATGAAACTAGACCACAAACTTACACCATACACTAGAATATACTCAAAGTAGATAAAAGACTAAAATATAAGTTGTGACACCATGAAAGTCCTAGAGGAAAACAAAGGCAGGAAAAATTTCAGATATCCCATGCAGCAATGGTTTTACTGATATATCTCCTAGGGCAAGGGAAATAAAGGAAAAAGATAAGCAAATGGGAATACATCAAGTTAAAAAGCTTCTGCACAGTTAAAGAAAACACCATCAAAATTAAAAGGGGACTGACCAGATGGGAGAACATGTTTGCCAATGATACCTTGGACAAGGGTTTGATCTCTTAAATATATAGAGAACTCATATGGCACAACACTAGGAATATAATCAATCTAATCAAAAAATGGAGCAAGAACCTGAATAAACACTTCTCCAAAGAGGGCATATTGATTGCCTGTAGACATATGAAAAGATGCTCAACATTACTAGCCATCAGAGAGATGTAAATTAAAACCACAATGAGATATCATCTCACACCTGCCAGAATGGCCATCATTAATGGACAAGTGCTGTTGAGGTTGTAGGGAAAAGGGAACCCTAGTGCACTGTTAGTGTGAATGCAGATTGGTATAGCTGCTGTGAAAAAAGTATGGAATTTCCTCAAAAAACTAGAAACAGAACTGTGTTTTGTCCCAGCTATTCCACTGCTGAGATTATATACCCAAAGAATCCTGAAACACTGATTCAAAAGAACTCATGCACTCATACGTTCATAGCAGCATTATTTATAATATCCAGTTATTTAAAACAGCCTAAGTGCCCATTAGTAAATGAATGGATCAAAAAACTGTGGTACATTTACACAATGGACTACTACACAGCAGAATAAAGAACTCCTACCTTTCATAACAGCGTGGATGAAATGGAGAGTATTATATTAAGTGAGATAAACAAATTGGTGAAAGGCAAATACCATATGATCTCATCTATAAGAGTGGCCTAGTGAACAAAAATAAACTAATGAGAAAAATAGGCATGAAAAAATGGAACAGACTGACAGTGACCAGAGGGGAGGAGGGAAGAGGTTAATGGTAGAAAGAAGAGCAAGGGACTAATCAAAGAACATGGATGAATGACCCATGGACATGGACTACAGTGTGGGGATTGACTGTGGAAGTGGGTAGTGGGATGGGCAATGAGGTAAAAGGGGAAAATGGGACAACTGTGATAAAGTAACAATAAAAAATTTAAAAAAAATTGTAAAAGTGCATGTTTGATTTTACAAGACAATTAAAAAATTACCAAAATGTTTGTAGAAGTTTATATCCAATGAGTCATTGCATTTTCTTGATTATTATTTTTTATAAGTTTATGGGCTATTCCTTTTCTATGTAATATACATTTGTATTTTGGGGGCAAGTTTTCTTTTGAATTTTCTTCTTAATGGTTTGCATGTTTTCTTTATATAATTTTCATATATATATATTTCCTTAATAAATAAAATCTATCAATAATGTGTGCTATAAAAACAGTGAGTGAAATAAACATGTATTTTCAGGCTTTAAAAATGAAAACTGTGGTGCACTACTTAGCTTGCTGTTCTGAAAATACATTGTAAGGAAACATTGAAGTTCCCTACACTATAGAACAAATTTTGACATAGTTTCACCATAAAAAAACCTTGAATAGTGTTCATTTTTAGTTATATTAATAATAAGTGTAATGTGTCCAAAGTGGATGTATTCAAATACATATTATTGGAAATGACTCAACTGAACAAAATTCAATACTTCGTGGCAACCTACCCATCACCTAAATTTTATAACAATGATAACAACTTTCTTGTAGAGTAATGATAGCCAAAGGAGACAGGATCAAAGTTATTAGAATTAACTCAATAGATACTTGTCAGTATGAAAATACTTTTTTGTTTCTCCATAGATCTTTGTACCAATAAATTTTAAATTCTCCTGACTATTGGTTTCCTCACTTAGATGAAATTTTTAGAGTGATTTATTTACTAATAATGCCTCATTTTAAATACACACACACACATATGTATCTACCTACCTATCTATTCAGAGTCAGAGTCTCCCACAAAAAAATATCTATATGAAGTGTAGAAAGTTTAAAAAGCAGAAAGAGAAATGCATTTTTCTTAGTTAAAATTGGATACCCTATTCTTTCATATGTGACTTTTCTATCTTTCCCAAAAAATACGTTTTAGTTATTCCTTCAGTTGGTTTTTCAAACACTATTCATATAAGAAACTTGGAAGTTAGTATCCTCCTTGAAGGCCTGGAACTATAATCCCCAAGGACAATCTCTAACATTAGAGGTGGAAGTTCCCACCCTTACTACTTATAAAAATGTAAACAACATATTTGAATGTGTTTTAAGTTAAAAACATATACTGCATATCATCGATCCATAATGGACGAGCACCCTGATTAGATAGGCAGGAGTGGTAAAGGCCAGCTCCTCTGCCCCAAGAAACAATACAGTTACTAAAAGAACATAGTCTTTATCAGTAATGGAAAACAAGATTTGTCAAAGTTTATTTACACATGAAAATCAAATATGATATGAATAAAATTAATATTACACACAATTAATGAAAGCACAGTAATGCAACTGAGCACATAACTAGTTGCAACACAGTGGTTTATATAATGAGTACTGATACTAAGTAACTAGACTATAGTCCCAGGATTAGAGTTAAAATGCACACCAGGTCCTACTGTAGTAGTACAAAAGGAAATTCTATTTCTGCAGAAGTAACATTATGTCCTTATTTGTCTACTTGGATCCTCTCAGGAACCAGGTGAATTATTACTTATTGGGACACAAAGAAACAGAGAGGCACTTCCAGGAAGACCCTGTGGCTTTCTTTAGGAAGAAAGGTTACAGTTTATGGAAGACAGTCAGTCAATAATTGCTCCTTAGTCTGGATACACAAAATGTTTTTATCTTAATTCTTAAATTAGTGCTATCACACATAAACTTTATATTAAGCAAATGACTGCTGTGAACACAGGACAAGTCAGGACAAACATTTGGTCTTCAGGGGAAAATCAAGAGAACATGGGCAATATCAGGGTCTGGGTCTGATATTTAAAGTTCCCATGTGTATGTAGAACTCAAAATTTTCACATATATTTTTCTAGTCAATTTTCTCCAACCTCCACACTTCTTATTTCTGATCATAACAAGAGGCAGATGCCAAATATTATGAGAAAGGCTGTTCACAGGTTATTTCTAGTCTGTCTGAAAATAGGAAGTGCTAGAAATTTCATAGGAAAGTCAGTTCTTGTTAGCTTTCAGATTAACTTTTTGCAGAAAAAAATGATTTGGATATTAAAACCCTAGAAAAACAATATTATAATTATTACCAAAGGTGGACATAATCAATATGAGAAAGCAGTAGAGTATTAAAAAGTGCTACTAGGCAGTGGATAAAAAGTCAGGAATTTCTTTCTAATTCTTAAAGTTACTGTGAGACCTTGGACAGATCATTTAACTCCCTTTGGCCTCAATTTTATAATCTTTAAAATGAGAAAGTTATGGTAAATCACCAGTTTGTATATTTAACTGTGTAATAGTTTCCTCAAAATAAATATTATAACAGATAAAAATGGAGGTACTGTTTTTGTAGAGAAGATTGTTGTCACAATAACATGCATTCAATAAACTTCAAACCCCTCTAAAAGGCCGCTGAGGAACTCCACAGAGTATCTTGGCTAAATTATTTTTGAAAATTTAAATAAAAAGTAAAAGGCTTTTTTCTGTCATAGAAATATCCATAGAGAAAGAGAGAGAGAGAGGCCTAGGAAAACTGCAACTAAAATGAAATAAATATATGATTGTTTCTTAGATGTCTGGGAGGTTGCAAACATTAGCATACTCTGGTTGCCAAATATAGAAAGCATGATGTAAACTGTTTTGAGCAAACCTGGTACCATATTGAATAATAGTAGGCCTAGCTTCAGGGGAAGCTTAATCCAGAGGTTTCAGGTCACTAGGCTCAGGCTTTCTTTCTCTGAGTTATCTCAGCATTAGCTTTCCATGTGTGTTTATCATCTAGGGTCCACTCCCTTCCTGGGAGTATGAAGCTGTGACAGTTCAGACTTTAAACCCGTATCATGCTATGCAGAGAAAGAAACTCTCTCTTTTGGTAACCTCCAAAGAAGAAAGAGGTAGGTTCATTTTCAGAGGTCCCACACTGAGCATCTCTATCTCATTGCTCCAAATGGCAACAGGTGTTCATCCATAACAAATCCCAGATGAAGGGAGCACAACAATTGAGCTAAATCAAAGCTAAATCCTTCAGTGATGCATGAAGGCAATCCTATTTAAATGGCACAGTTGAGAATTCATGCAAAGAGGAGGAGAGGCCTCCCAAACAAATGTCCAGTTCACCTATTAGCATTATTAATTTAATGCATTACTGTATTTCTGTACATGGATCCAGTAAAGACCTTTTGGAGAAAAAAGAAATGTGTCCACATATAATCATTATTCACTCATTTCACCTTATTAAAAACCACATGGACAATGAGCTTGTAGGTAGATAGAAGGACAAGATCTTAGGTCAAAAAGTTGAATGTAAGCTAACTTCAGTATATTGAAAATATGGAGACTATAAACTCACTGCATGACTCTTCATTTGTTTTTTATTTACACAACATTCTAATAAAGTACTTACTATTGCCCATGAATAGGTGATGTATTAAAGAGCTTTAAACACTACTATCTTATTAATAAATTGTTTTGACATTCTTCATAAATAATTATGGTACTCTTATAATTTCACATAAAGCAATCTAGGAAATAAAATTAGAATTTACTTGAAAAAAGAGAAACACATGGAGAATAAGTGCGGGAAAAGTTAAAAGCAGATTCACTGGTAAAGCTTCATAACAAGGAGTACTTGACTGCCATACTCTGTCAATTACCTATGTGGGGGAGAAAAAGGAAAACATGCTTGCCTTGGGTATATTTCAACATTCATCCAAGAGACAATTAGCAAATATGTTCACTAATGGCAAGGACTAATCTGCACTTTGTCTGAAACCCAATTATCCTGCTCATGCCCTGAAGATGAACTAAATTGCTGTGTTGAGTATTCATCCTGCACATTAGAAACAATCATTGGTTGCTATCCATGATTTTCCCCAAACCACACATGCAGTAGATACCCATTGAAGATCTGCTTTCTGTTCCCATTTTTACTGGATATCATAAGAAGAAAAGAGAAAGACTTAGGATTCTTGTGAAGAAATTTTGGTTGCACTTTATTTTATCTATTTTGTTTTATACAAATATTAGTTGTTTGGTCTAAAATTCTGCAGCAGGAATAAATTTATAGTTCCTTCAAGATAACAGTTGGGCTTGTTATATGTAAGTAAATAGCAGGTACTGACTATAGGGTAAATGGAGGCAATCTGGCTTCCTCATCCAGGTGTCTGGGCAACTAAGGGAAGCAGTTTCTCATAACCTTGAGAATTGGCCTGGTAAGTATTCTCATAGCCTTGAGACTGGGTCAGATAAAATGTTCCCATAGCTTTGAGTAGGCTCACATGCATAGTATGAAGCTCTGTTGCATAATATCTGTTGGCAATCTGCTGGCTTTGTTTGTCTTGAGTATTTAAGGGAGTAAGATCTCCCCAGTGGGTAGCTACACTGGGCACCGTGCTGGGGGATGAGAGACATGCAGTGTGCCATGCAGGTGAACAGAGACATGCAAGGACACACAGGGGGACACACAGCTTGCAGTGTGCATGCCTGGCCTGCCTTTGAATAAAGGCACATCAGGCATCCCCATAGCTCTGCACATATTCTTCCATCTGACTGAAACTAGAGTGGACTTGCCAGGCCTTGACATGCTGCAACATAATGACTGAGGAATAATGGAAGTAGCTGTAAAAAATCCAGGGAAAATATATACCTTTCTTTGCAAACACAGTTCAAAATAGTGAGAAAGGAAGCTGAGGTTTGACCTGCACAGCTGCAGAATGTCAAAAGTACACGCAGAAGCATTCTACCAGTGAGAAAGTGACCCTTAGCTCTTAGCTGGAGAATGTTAGGGTCCCTGGAGGAGCCAAACTGTGCTCACAGGTGTTGGGTACACCACAGTGGTAAGGTGGGCTGAAGTAGTAGGCCTGATGAAGCTCTCACAACAATCTCACTTCATTTTGAGGTGAGGGTTATCAAATAAGTAGTGTTTTGGCATTCTGCCCTGGGAGAAATTTTAAAGCTTTACTAAGGCTTGTAAGAAACTTAACCTATTTCAAGTGACTAAGATCCTGCATATTCCCATGTTACAGTTTTGTGGGGAGCACCATAGGAGGCATCTATGCCACACATGAGACCCTGGTTTCTCAGCAGTCTCTTTGATCTATCAGTGAGTGAGTTCAGACAATCAACTAAATCTCTCTGAGCCTTGACTTTCCCCTCTGTGTAGCAGAGATATTTATACAGCCTCAAAACTTTTTGTAGCTTTTAAATGTAACGCATAACAAATGTCTGGTGCACTATCTGGCGCAAGAATGTTTAAAAATGCTCATTCCCTTCCCTTTCTTCCTGAATTTCATTCAAACACAGGTTATTTTCTGATTTTGAGCTAGTTGTGCCAGGATGAGATAAAGAGAAAGGCAAAGTGAAGAGCCCAGGTGAGAGATTTATTATTTCATTTTTTGGATGGATTATTTAGATATTTTAGGAGAAGAGAAAAGCCCTGCTTTATGTTTCCTATAAATGGGTTAGTTCTTGAGCTCTCAGCTTTCTTTCTGGTTCGTTAACCACTTGGATGGCATTTGGGAGAGGTGGTCAGTGGAATTTGATGGCCACATTGAGAAAGAAGAGCTGAAGGGAACATTTCAGGTTTGAACAGTATTTTATGTTTTGTACATGTGGAGGTCACTACTAGAAAAAATAAAATTAAGCAAGATTAATAAGATCTCCTTCAGTGTTGGAGTCTCAACTTATTCCCAAATCTGCCTTTTCAGGTGCCAGTTCTCTTTGATTCATGAAGGACATAGACACTTATCAGACAGGCCATCATTCTAAAGCTAGTTTTTTAATCAATTTCATTTCTTATTTCATTTGGATTGACTTGTGTTATGGACTGAATGTCTGTGTCCTTGCAAAATTCATGTTGATATGTCCATCTCTGAGCCCTCAATATGATGATATCTGAATTAGGGTCTTATGAGATAATTAGGTTTAGACTAGCTCATGAGGGTGTGGTCCTGGTTTAGTGTCCTTATAAGAGACACCAGAAAGCATTCTCTCTCTCTCTTATTCTCTTTCTCTCACCCCCTCTACTGGGACTGAGGAAAGACCATGTAAGAATACAGCAAGAGGGTATCCATCTACATGCCTGAAGAAAGCCTTCATCAATAATTGCATCAGCTGGTCCCTTAACCTTAAACTTCCCAGACTCCAGGATTCTGAAAAATAAATTTTTATTGTTTAAGCCACCAGTCTCTTGTATTTTGTTATAGCAGCTCAAAATAATTGATGCAGCCTGTATAGTTTAAGATGTTATAGTAATATCTTTGTTGATATTTTGTTTGAAAGATCTATCCATTTTTGACAGTGAGATGTTAAAATCTCCTGCTATAATTGTGTTGCTGTCAATATCTTTCTTGAAATCCTCCAAGATTTTTCTTATATATTTGGCTGCCCCTATGTTGGGTTCATATATATTTACAATGTTTATATCTTCCTGATGAATTCTTCTTTTGAGTTTTATGAAGTGATGTTCTGGGTCTCTTTTTATGGCCCTTTTTTTGAAGCCTATTTTGTCTGATATGCATATTGCTACCCTGGCTTTTTTTTTTTTTTTTTTTTTTTTTTTTTTTTTTTTTTTTTTTTTTTTTTTTTTTTTTTTTTTTTTTTTTTTTTTTTTTTTTTTTTTTTTTTTTTTTTTTTTTTTTTTTTTTTTTTTTTTTTTTTTTTTTTTTTTTTTTTTTTTTTTTTTTTTTTTTTTTTTTTTTTTTTTTTTTTTTTTTTTT